>PVIH01009895.1:0-79119 GCA_004025045.1 Sigmodon hispidus | reverse complement strand
AAATGCTGTTGGTGACTGCATGGTCCCCTCTGTCACTCAGCCCTCCGGCTCTGCAGGTTACGCCTTCTCTAAGGACTTGTAGTACTCCACCAACACAGTCCAGGCCTTGGGAGCCATGAAGCCTTCAGGGGGCTTCTGAGCTTCTCGGGCCAGTTTGCGCATGCGTGTTCCTGAAATAAATTCAAAGTCTTCATGGCTGAAAAAGAGAGAAAAGCCAGTCACTTCAGTGTTTTACAAAGTCACTAAGACATTTTTAAGAGGCATTTTTTTTTTTTTCCAGTTCATGTTAGGTTACTAAGCTAGTGAGGAAAAAGCATCAATCTAACATCTAATTTGTCACTGGGCAAAGCCACCACTCAACTGAACATTCTTCAGTTTTAGAGCTGGGACACACACACACAGACACACAGACACACACAAAACCAACCACCCAAAACAACAACAACAAAACCCCTGAAATTATTATAAAGACCAATTAGTGTCTTAGAGAAATTATAGAAAGTAACATAGGATGACTCTGTGTCCTTGGTAACTCATCCCTCCCAAGAGACACCCTGCCCAGTAGAGCCCACTAGTACAATCAGGTAACAGCACAGAACTGAGCTGCCAAGGCACAGGCTTCCTCACCGTTCCTTCTCCATGTGACTGTTTAGTTCCAGAACCCATTCAGGTTCAGAGCTGCCACTGCAAGGTCCCTAGGGTGGGTCCCTTTCTTGACCTCACCCTATTTTCCTGTCTTACCACTACCCCAGTCCCTGGGAAATGCTGTTAGAATTACCATTTCTTTTAAGACTTATGTATTTAATATGTATATGTAAGTATCTGAGTGTATCTACATGACCACATGGATGTTGTGCCTGAAGAATCCAGAAGAAAACACTGGATCCCCTTGAACTAGAGCCCCTGGACGCTGATGTGGGAGCTGGAAAACAAACCCAGGTCCTCTGGAAGAGCAGTAAGCACTCTTACATACTGAGCTACCTCTCTAGTCCTGGATTCATTTATTATTTATTGTTGTTAAGAAACATGCAGATGAATCTGCCTGGCACAGATAGAACATTTTGGAAAGCTTTAATCTGAAAGTCTAAAGCCTCTGGGACATGATGCAACATACACAGTAACCATCAACACTGTCCCTAACATGAGATACCAGATAGAAAACTGGCTTCCTCGTCTCTTAAACATACAAAAACACATGAAAGTCTTTAGACCATAAGCTCAGAGTATCTACAGCTACAACACATACTGTTTATCTGTCATTCACCTGCTTCCTTCAAACACAGAACCAACTTAGAAAGCTGATTAGACCTAGCAAGAGAGTTCCAGGCCTCTTCTGTGACCACGTCCTAAACAAGCTAGCACCCGCTCTGACTAGACCATAGCAAACTCTATCAGATAAAATATGCAAGATATAATTAAGTTATAAGTGAAATCACTGGGCTCCTACACAAATGAATGTTTGTGACCCCAAGCTCACACTGAAGGCCTAATTCCCAATGAAATGGCTTTTGGGAGATAGCAAGAGTTATATTATAGCTGCCTTATGGTCTGCTCACTGTGCTTCCTACTGTCAGTATTATCAAACTCAAACAAAATACAAAATTATCAATAGTATGAAACTTTTCAGCAACAAATGAAACAAGATCTGTCCATGAGATAAAAACTATTCATCCCAGCACTCTGGAGGCTAAGGCTGGAGGATTGCCACAAGTTCAAGGTCAACTAGGGCTACAAAAGGAGATCCTATCTCAAAGATAAATAATCAGTAACTATCTCCACAGACTTCTTAAAATTTTTAAAGTTATTGTGAATCATTTCAAGTACTGTAACCTTAAGTTAACCAGAAGCCTCAATTACCTTCCCTTCCAAGACACTGATCACTAGGGCGCTGCCACTGCATTCTGTCCCCACAATGGTCATAACAGCCATTATTACTCACTCTACCCCACCCTATCCCTTCAACACAAACAAGATCCCCGAAAGAGGCTTTCAGAACAGTGTCATAACACAGGGCACAGACAATAAGTGCTTACTGACTGGAGATCTCTCCACTGGAGGAGCTCAGTGAACACTGGGCGAATATGAAGCAGCAAAAAAACGGTCTGCAAGTGCAGAGTCTGCCCAGCTCACCCAGAACTCTCTGCCCTAAGGCTTACAAGTGCCAAGGTTCAGTTGAGGTACTTTCACATTCTTTTTAATCTAAATCTGGATTATTTATGTGGGAGATCCTTCACAATGATTTCTTTATAACCCCTTCAGATCTAACTTCCTTCAGACCTTGCCGGCCTCCTCTGTGGGGGACCTGGCAGGCCATCTTCCTGGCCTCAGATCTTTGTCCTTTCTCACAAGCAATGTTTTGGGTTGTCCGTTCACTGGACAACCAATGAAGTTTGTCCCCAGACAAGAAAGACACACAGTGCTCACACTGTGCATGTGTGTGTTCAAAGGCCAGCCTGCTCAGATACTGCTTTGGCCACAGTATTTTACCATTAGCCTCTAAGCAGCAGCTCCACCTGGCAAGACTACTTCAACTCCTCACCATAACTGGCCACTCCTAAGACCATCTGACCCTTGATCCTAGACCTACTTCTACCTTGTGATCATTGAGACCACCCAACACCCCACAGTGACACTGAGTGCTCCACTCACCTTTGAAGCATGTGTGGGTTTGGGGTCTAGAATGTAATACCTATCAAATGTGAATATCAGCAGTTCAACTCATTTAAGCAATGCCAAGAAGACACGTGCCGATGCTTTCCAGTTATATTTGCAACCATTAACAGAAGGCATGCCTCATCCTGCTCACAATGTCCTGTGTGCTCTTCTGTTTCTTCAGCACTGCTACATAGATAGAAGACATGCATATTGGACCCAATATTTTAAGACCTCTCATCTTCTCGGGTATGGGATTTTTAAAAATGACTACAGATGATCAATGATGATCTTTGAAAATAAAACATTCACCAAATGCCGCTTCAAAACAAACCACCTAACAGCTTGAATATGGGGTTTATCTCCCACTTTTTTTTTTGTAATGTTTTATAATCAAAGGCAACTTGGAGGCTGGAGAGATCACTCAGTGGTTGCTCTTTCAGAGAACCCATGTTCAATTCCCAGCACTCACATGGTGGCTCACATTCATAACTGCATGAAACTCCAGCTCCAGGGGATCTAACACCCTCTTCTGGCCTCTATGGGCACCAAACATGTGGTATACAGATATGTATGCAAAACAGTCATTAAAAACTTAAAAATGAATAACAAATGGCAACTTTAAAGTATTAAATGCGTTGGCTACTCTGGCTAATAAAGTTGATCCTCCCTTTTCTTAAGTAAATTAAAAAAATATTTGCAGCATAATTTGTACACTTATAATACTAAAATGAAAAATGAATTTGAGAAAATAAGCTCTCACAAGAAGGAAGACTCAGCACCACGTACTTCAGAAGGGAGGGAGAAGAAAACCAAGATGGCAGTCAGAGACAAGGACTCTTAAAATGTCAAAGCCACAGGGACTCAGGGCAAAAGCAACCACGAATACCCTCACTCGCAAATCAAAATTCAAATTTTCTCTAGTAGAAGAAACAATCCATGATGATGAAGGGAAGGGGAAAATTACAGAAATGGCATATATAGGCTCAAGGCATGATCTGTTCTAAGGGAGAGTGGGGAGTCTTAACAAGTATCCAGGCTTCTGAAAATAAATGTCAAGAAAAGGGAAGAAAGGAGGGGAGCAGGGACGGGAAAAGAGAAGCAAGAGATGGAGAGGAGAGTGGGGTGGGAGCTTCAGAACGGAGCTTTAACAGGAGGAGGCACAGGCGTCACATGCAGGAGGCTGGGAAGACCAGCGGGAGCTAGAAATTGATGGTCTCCACCCTCTCAGAGAATTGCCTGCCAAGCTGCCTCTGAGGGACACAAGCACCTGTGTGGGTGAATTCGTCAGCACAGCCAGCTGGATCATCTTCAGGCCAGAGAATACCTTCCAATGTGATCTAAGCCAGCTCACCATGACTTGATGTAAGTCTAGTGTAGCTGAGAATCTGCTGGCAAAGGATTGTCTCCAAAGGGAGGGGTACTCACAGATCCCTAAAGAAACTTCCCCAGGAAAGTGATGACCCTGGAGCTTCTGCTCCTGTACAGTTGAAATCTGACTTCCAGGAATGGTGGTGATAAGTAAGGGAGACTCCTGAAGACTCTGCCTGAACTTTGTGATTGAAGGGAAAAAGTCCTTGCCTCCACCCAGAATGCTAAACTATCTGAAATCCAGACTTGCTTGCATTCCTTCTAAAATTGCATTTCTAAGCCAAGGTCCCTGGGCACTTCCTCCTGAAGCCATTTCATACCATCTGCCCTGCATGCCCCAGGCATTCCTTCATCTCCTAAAATGAGTTTCTCTTTCCACATGGTGGTGGTTCTCCACCCTGGCTATGGAAAACACATTGCCCCAGGCCCATTCCTGCACCTCTATCTCTGTTACATAAAGATTTTGCTTTTTATCAGATGCCAGGTCAAGTCACTGTCTGCAATTAAATTACAGTTGCACAATGGATGGTTTGTAGAAATTAATTCCATAAAATAGAATCTGAGCAATTTCTAAAATGGTCTAAAATTAGCTCTAAAACTTTACCTATGAGTAATCAGGAATTTGTCAGAAACAGAAAAGGCCCTTCACTTTCACTACAGAGCATTTTAATTTGGGTCATTTCATAACATGAGCAAACCAATCCTCCATGGCCACCTGGAAAAAAGAAACCACAAGTATGTTTCTGCTTCTTCTTCTTCTCCTCCTCCTCCTCTTCCTCCTCCTCCTTCTTTTCAAAGCCACTGGATTATAGATCTTTTTATAATATACAGGAGACAGAATGCTAACTCTTAAAAAACAAACAGAAGAGTTGGGTCAGCAGGGAGGACAGGGTGAACCCAAGAGCTAGCGGCCTAGATGGGGCCATGAATGTATTAAGCACATGTGGCCAGCAGCTTTGAGAACTCTGAAGCAAGATGACTTCTGGCCACTTGCTGACGGCTGCAAATCTTCCCAGCTGTCTGCTGTCCCTCTGTCCACATATACAGCCTTCAGAGTTACCAGGACGAGTTATTCACTAGGACAAGAGCTGGGGTCAGCAGATGGCCTTCATGTCTGTCTTTTGAAGGCTCACATCCAAATCACCAGTATTCTCAGGATGTGAACTACATGATAAGCAATTTAGACGAGCAAAAGAGAATTTCTCTCTTGACAGAAATACAACTAATGATGGTGACTTGTAAGTGGATCTAATTATTTTTATCCTAATTAATGTTTTATCCAACTTGAAAGCAGGTCATTTATAACACATCAAAACACTAAGAATTCTTAAGACTATGATTTAAAATGAGTTTTTCAAAACCAGATAAACTGTTATTTATGGCTTTCTTTTGGAGACTAAAATGCACTGGATAGCATCATATACAATGATTTTATTTAATATTTTTTATTATTTTCTAACCAAAGACTAAATGAAATCCACAAAAAGTTTAATTACAGGGTTGAGAAGGTGGCTCCAAGGGCAAAGCACTTGCTGTCCAAGTGTGAGGACCTCATTCTGAACTCCTAGACCCACACAGAGCCAATACAGAAGACCGTCTGTGATGCCAGTGCTCCTGGGGCCTGAGAGCCAGCCTGGCTATGTGGTGCCTAGCAGAACAACAAAGGGACCTTGTCTCAGACAAGGTTGAAAGGCAAGGACTCTGTGATACCTGGGGCTGTACTCTGACTTGTACACATGCACCAGCAGATGTGTGCACCTGCAATCATACCCATACCCAGTTATATAGAAACACACACACCACACAACACACACACATACACACACACACAACACACAGACACACACACAACACACAGACACATACATACACATACCACACACATACACCCACACAACACACACATACACACCATACAACACACACACATGCACACACAACACACACACATACACACAGACAGACAGACAGAGAGATTTAAGATTAATTATTTTGAATCTAAATTTCTTTTCTGATGGGGAGATGTTGACACAGGACCTCAATGTTCTATGCAACTGTGCCTCAGTTTCTTTTCCTGTTATCGTCATGAAAGACCCTGACCAGTGTAACTTAGTGGAGAAGAGTTTACTGTAGCTTCAAACTCAGGGTACAGTCTACCAGGAAAAAAAGGCAGCAGAATCTTGAAGCAGGTCATCATACTTCATCCACACACAGTGTGCTAACTATTTATCACGTCAACTTGACACAAGCCAAAGTCACCTGAGAAGAACGAACCTCGGTTTCAAACATGCCTTCAGAAGATCATGTTGAAAGCAAGCCTGTGAGGCATTTTTTAACTTAGCAATTAATGTAGAGGGTCCACCTCATGGTGGGCAGTACCATTCCTGTGCTGGTGTTTCTGGATTCTATACGAAAGCAAACTAAGCAAGGCACGGGGAGCATGCCAATGAGCAGCATCTCTCTGTGGTCTCTGCATCAGCTCCTGCCAGCAAGGATCACCAGGGGAGGAGGCTCCAGAGATGTCACCAAGAGCCAGGCCTGGCAGGGAAAAAAAGCAACCTGGTTTTCTGAGCTAACCAGCTATGTGTGTTGTTTTGTGCAAAAACTTATCATTTTATTAATGGAAAACTGACAGCAACAGGAACACTGACTTACAGGCTTAAGAATTGTAGCTCAAAAACTATCTTACTAGGTAGGCTAACCACTGAAAGTACACAGAAGGAGAGAAATCCAAAAACACCTTGAAGGAGGTGCACAATCATTGTTTCCAAAGCCAACAACCAAACTGTCTTTTAGATGGTAAGGAGGCTTCTTCTAGATAGTAAGGAGGTCTTCTAGATAATAAGGGGACATCTTCTAGATGGTAAGGGGGCATGTTCTAGATGGTAAGAGGGAATCTTATAGATGGTAAAGGGAAAGTCTCATAGATGGTAAGGGCATCTTCTAAATGATAAGGTAGAATCTTCTAGATTGTAAGGGGTGTCTTCTAGATGATAAGAGAAAGTCTTCTAGATGGTAAAGAGGTATTTTCTAGATGTAAGGGGGTATATTCTAAATGGTAAGGGGGCATCTTCTAGATGTTAAAGAGGTGTCATCTAGATGGCAAGAAGGCATCTTCTAGATGGTAAGGTAGCATCTTCTAGATGGTTTGGGGGTATCTTCTAGATGGTAAAGTAGCATCTTCTAGATGGTTTGGGGCATGTTCTAAATGGTGAAGGAGCATTGTAGTGATATATTGTATATTTACTAAAAATACTCTGGTATATCAGAGGGCAGTCACTCACAGAGTAAAGCCATAAAGGTCACTTTATATATTCCAGATTATTTTTATTAAATACATACAATATATCACCACAGGGCATCGTCTAGATGGTAAGGAGACCTCTTCTAAATGGTAAGTGATGTTCCCTAGATAGTGAGAAGGGCACCTTTATTGGCCAAGTGCTTTCTCTCTGTAAGCACACAAGTTAAAGTAACTCTACCATTAAAAACAGGAAAGAAATCTGTAAAGGTAATGGTGTCAGAGCAGACACATTTTCCCTTCCATTGCTTCATTAACACAGCCCATGGGCACTTTTCACTCATGTACTCTCCGTTTATTACGTTGTTTCTATAATTTAAATAATTTCTCATTTGTCTACTCAGAATACAAACATTTACCCTTTAAAAGAGAAAAAAGACAGAAAAGGGATAAAATAGTTGGTAATTGTTAATATCTGTAATAGAACTGAAATATTACACCTCAGTTTCACTAAGTCACTTCTAAAGCTAACACAATGCCCTTAACCTTCTAAATGTAAACAGATGACTCTATCATAATTCCTATCAATAATTATCTTGCCTAAAATCTTCAGGGAATTTCCCTCCCTAAGCCTTGTCTTATACTAGTATTCAATCAAACCAAAAGCTACAAAATCATTAATTACATAAAAGCTGGCATTGAGTAACGTCCATTAATCAAACATGGACAAGCCCATATGTGCATAATTAATAACTGTTTTCTCGCTACATCAAAGGCAATTGCCTTCCCACAAAATTTTAATCACTTTCCAACATAATCCCATCAAATTAATTATATTTGAACACAAATACAGAAAATTAAAAAAACTAAGGCATTTTTTAAAGCTTCCCAAGTTACAACTTATTAAGATTTGGTAACTGAAAAAAAAAAAAAATTCCAAGGAAATGAGCCACTCATGTGACTAAAACAGAATTCATCTCTGGAAAATCTTATGAGAAATGATGTAATTATTTAGCTCTTAAATGATTAAAAGAGAGACTTTAAGCAGCACTACACAGATTTAGCCAAACATCAAAGTTATCAAGGGTCTTAGAAGTGCATTAATCAACTGCATGCAGATGGATCTAGGGTCCTGTGTGTGATGAAAGCAGCTGGCCATGCAGTGGGACCACAGGGACGAAAAATATTGGCCTAGGAGCTGGAAAGGAAAACAGCAGTTTTTTATTTTGCTTGGTCTTCATGTGCATACATCTGTGTGTATGTATGCATCTGTGTGTGTGTGCGCTTGTGCATGTGGATGTGCATGTGGATGTGCACGTGGTACAGAGGGCAGAGATCAAGCTCAGATACCATTCCTCAGAAGCCATCCACCTTGCTTACTGAGATGAGGACTCTGGGACCGATTGAAGAAAAGGCTGAGCTGCTTAGAAAACAAAAGGGATCTGACTGTGTCTGTCTCCCTGAGGCAGAGGTTATGATTTATTTTTAATTATATGTGAATGTGATATCTATATGTCAGTATGTGTTTGGAATGAAGGTGCCTACTGAAGCCTGATGATATAAAATGTCTTTCTGTATGCTGTAAATACCACTGGTTAATAAAGAGTTGTGGCCTATGGCAAGGCAGGAAATCTAAGCACAGATAAAACGAAAGGAGGGTGGAGGTTGCCACCAAGAGTGCAAGATGTAAAAGTACAGGTAAGGCACAAGCAAAAACATAGATTAGTAGAAATGGGTTAAGATTCAAGAGCTAGCAATAAGCCTGAACCATAAGCCAAAGAGCCTGTAATTAATATAAGCCTCTGTGTTATTATATAGAGCTAAGCGGCTACAGAATTACAGGTTCAGACCTTGGGCTAGACAGGCCAGAAACCTCTGACTACAAATGGTGTTCTGATATGGGACATTGACATCCACATAAAGCCTGAGGAAGCTGTAAAAGGGTTCTAGAGCACAGAAACAGAGACAAAACCAGCTTACAAGTTGTGTCTCTCAAGTGGGCCGTGGCACAGAAACACTGTGGTGTGGTGTGGCTTGTGGGCTTAAGCTACAAAATGCCAGGCTTGTAGTGTATAGCTTAAGCTGCAATAAGACCAGTCCCTGAAGTCTCACCAGAGTCTTGGTACAAGCACAAGCTGCATATGATGGATTTAAGGTTACTGCTCATACAGAGAAAAAGGGAGAAAAGTCAAGCAAGGCTTTTGTTTAGTAGCAGCACTTTCTTGGATCAGCTCTGTTTGCTGGCAGTGAACAGAGGCGTGGCTTTTTAAAGAGAAGCTTCCTGACTCAGTCTTAGTGGCAAAAACCCACACAAGGCTCATTTTTAAGAGGCACTGCTGCCAAACATTTAAATGAGGTTTATGAACAGCAGAGGGCAGTACTTTACTTGGTGACAGTGTGGATCCTAAAATTCCCCAGAGTTAGGGTAATAAACATAGTTCCTGCCAGTACTTCTGCCAAACCGCCATAGCTGAGCTTGGAATCCTAGCCACACCTTAGCAGATTAAAGGTGTGGTCAGAAACAGAAAAAAAAAATAAAAGATATATAGTAAAGACAGATTAAAAAAAAACTCTAAAGGGTTTACAGTATGTTTAAAAATATATGTAGGCTTGGAAGAGAAAAAAAAGGATACAGAAAGTCATTAAAAAAGAAATAGAGTAAAAATATTATCAAGACACGTAAAGATGGAAAATATACAGAATCTGGATTGTAGCATGAATGTGGATTGTATTGAAAGAGACTTAGAGCTAAATATCATAAAAGGCTGAAATATCAGAGACAGAAAACACTACAGTCAAACCTCACTTAGCTAACTCCTGGTTGCTTTTTTTGTTGTTGGTTTTTTATGTTGCCTTAAATATCTTTTTTTTTTTTTCAGTTGTATCTTATTTAGATTAGGATTAAAGGCAAGAACTATTTATTTGGTAGTCAGTCTTGAATTTACAAAAACACAGAAAGTTTTGTCTCTGGGATTAAGGGTGTAGGTCACTACTCCCAGGCTTTCCCTTGGGTTAAAGGTGTGTGCCATTGAAGCTTAGTTGTCTGGCCTTGTATTTAAAGATTAAGAAATTTTTGAGCTGTCTGTTTAGGTTTTGACTGTGTGTTGATCTCTGGATATTTCAGGTTTCATTAAAAATGTAACATCTCACCACACTGAACACTGTATGTTATGTTGTCTTTGAATTGTTTCACTGCTGAGAAAGGAGCAAGAGCTGCTGGGGGACATTTGATAATAAACACTGCTGGATTAATCCAACCTATATATTTTATAAGTGATTTGACTTTAAAATTGAAATAAAAAAATATGCTACTTTGGAAAAGAAGTTTTCTTTTTATTAGACAGAAAATAAAAGGTTGTGGATTCATTCTGGGTTAAGAAAATTCAGGTTTGATTAAGGAAGACCCACTGAAAAAATCTCTGATGAAAAGAGATGGCCACATCAGCTTCAAGTCTTCCCACTAAGATGATCTAGCCTCAGAACCCCTATAAGATTGTCAGAGCCCCCAATCAGCAGGAAGTTTAGTTTCCAGTAGTTTATGGAAAGCTACATCCAAATTCTCAAAATAATATTTATAAATGTTTGTCTTCATTATAAATGGTTAATGGTCATAATCAATCTCTTTCTAAGGAAGGTGGGAGATATGATATAGAAATGATAAGAAAGATGAATTATTGAATTTACACTGATCCAAAAAAACAACTGTTAATCTCAAAATATTTTACATTGGTATGGATTTTAGTTTACTGATACAAACTTAAGGTCAATTTTGTTATACTGTATGTATATTTCTACTCTTGTTTAAGGTATTATGTTTATGTGACTCATCTAAAATTGTAATGTATCATTAAAATACAGATTAATAGTTAATCATATATGATGATCAAATTTATAGTCGTGTTAGTTAGGATTTAAGATATACAAAGATGTATTTTAATTAGATAAGTAATCTTCAAACACTTCAAAGACCTACAGAATATGGCATTTACTGGACAGTGAGACAAATCTGATCATGGTAGAACTAATCTACTTCAAGAGGATGATGGGCGTCAAAGAAACTCCATATGGAATTTACTTTCTTTGTGGTAAAATTAGCCACTGGGCAAAAGATTGTTCTTGCTTCGACTGCTTGACAGTATGCTGTATAAACTGCACATGTAGGACCCATAGGAAAGTGGTCTCTGGAACTTTCCAGAACAAGCTGAGATGGTCCTTCAAGTTCCTGTTTTGCAAATAAAACTGCCAGACATTCTTCAGTACACAGGAGAATTGACTGACCAACTATGCCAGAATAGGTGAAACAGTCCTTCAAATTTCCTGCTTCACTGAAAGGTATGCCAGAGATTCTAGGCCTGTGGGCTGAAGAAGGATGCTCCAATGTTACAAAGAAATTTTGGGTGACTGTTCAGGCAGCCAGATGTCATTTCTGTTATTTCTAGAACTTGACAGTTTCTTGCAATGTATTCCCAGTTTACTGAGTTAATATTATATCCTTCTGTGATCTTTGATGGGGTTGAAGATCATATAGTTATAATTTTATATAACTTAATTATAATAAAAGGTAAATTAAATAGGAAATTTTGGGCTCATAAGGATAAGGTAGATGATAAAATATTTTCTATAATTTTGCTAAATAAAAAGAGTAGATACTGTAACTGTAACTCTTGCTTGATAGCTGTTTTGTTATATATAATTTTACTATGTTAAAAAAGAAACGCTCCTTTTTGATTAGACAGAAAAGAGAAAGTGATGTGAGATGTCTTTCCCTATGCTATGAATACCATTAGTTAATAAAGGGATTGTTTTGGCACATGGCAAGGCATCTTAAAAGCAGGCAGGAAATCTGAGCACAGATAAAGGGGAAGGAGGGCAGAGAGAGAGCAAGATGTAAAAGTACAGGTAAGACACAAGCCACATGGCAAAACACAGATTAGTAAAAATGGGTTAAGATTCAAGAGCTAGCTAGCAATTAGCCTGAACCATAGGCCAAATAGCTTGTAATTAATATAAGCCTTTGTATGATTATTTGGGCCAAGAGGCTGCAAGGCTGGAGTTTTGGACCAGAAACTCTGACTACAGCCTGAGGTGTCAAGACATCCCCAGGCTGGAGTTCTTAGAGACTGTTATGAGGCACTTGCTTCGGGTGAGGAGTACCACGCTGAGAACTCTACAAGAGCAGCCCCTGCCCTTATGTGCTGAGCCATCTGTGCACACACCACACCAGGCTTTCCACATGGCTGCAGGATCAAAGAGCTTTACCCGTGAATTAACTCCGAGGCCATTGCTCAGTTTTCCTAATGCCACGACATGGGAACTCCTCTAAGGTAAAAGCGTGACAGGATGACTTTACTCTTTTCTCCTGGCTTGTCTTTGGCTCTATGTAGCTCACAAAACAAAGTCCACCACAGTTCTCAGAAAATGGAGGACGAGAACACTGTACACGAATTAAACAAATTACACTCGGGGTAAGAAGCAAAGAGTACCACACATAGGCACCTGCCTCACACACTGTGTGGTTTACAGATCTGTAGAAAGGCATTCTCCTCAGGAGCTTGAAAGGGGGAGCTTTAAAAGAACTGCTGACAGACAGGTCTCCCAACATACTAAGTCGGGCTCTTTGATGGTGGGCTACATAAATTTAACCACAAAAAGTCAAGACTGTACCAAAACTGCTTTCACTTTCCTTTGTTATTTCTACTTAGATTTCAATCAGCTTTTGCGGTGATACAGTTTATCATAATTGATAACATTCTTTTAAAAGACTCTAAGCCATCTCCTTGGAGCAGTACTTTGGGATGGGGCAATTCATACATAAATGTACATGCATGTACAAATGTGTATGTGCAGACACAGACAAAGACATCTTTAAGGTTAAAGAACAACCATACATGGTTAGGAACATAATTTTGAAACAAAGGTAAAAACATGCTGTTGGCTGCAAATTCTGCTGAGGGCTTAGAGTATCCTGAGTCTGCATCACATTTGAGGCCTTCAGCTAACAGGCCACCAGCAGCCATTAGGAATCCTTCTATTCTTCCTTGTGCCTGTAGTAAAAACCATTTTGCCCACAGGCTTTTAGGCTTTCTTGAATTTCAGCTACAGCTCATCACTCACTGAACGCACACTGTCTCTAGAACTCTATGTCAGCACATGTGAAACCAAGACATCTTCCAATCTCCAGTGGCAGCGGCAGCTTTTAATCCAGATGACTTACTTAACTCAAAGAAATTCAAGCTTTACATCCCTTTAACATGTTTTAATTACATTTATTTCTTTGTGTCTGTGTGTTCCTGCAGTCTCGGCGTGGCACACACACATGTGGAACTCAGAAGACAACTGGAAGGAATCTATTCTCTGTTTTCATTATGTGGATCCCAAGGATTGAACTCAGATCTGCAAACTTTACCTGCTGGGCCATTTCACAGCACACTTTCTACTTATTTACTTATTGTTGATTTTTAATTTCTTTGAGCCAGAGTTTCATGTAGCTCAGGCTGGTCTCTAATTCTCCATGCAGAAAGGATGACCCTGAACCACAGATCCTCCCGTCTCTACCTTCCAAGTGCTGGGATTGCAAGTGTAAACTAATATGCCTTCTAGAAACAGGAGAGTACTTTGCTCAGCCTCAATATAGGGGGTGGTGATTGATCCTACCTCAACTTGCTATGGCAGACTCTGTTGACCCCATGGGAAGCCTTACTCTCTCTGAGTAAGCTAGGGGGTGAGATGGAGGAAATGAAGAGGGAAAAGGGAGGGAGGGAGGGGAAACTGTAGTTGATACGTAAAATGAAAAAATTAATAAAATAAAAAAGAAACATGAGTATTGTTTTAATCTTTCATAAGTTTTTTTTTTTCCTTTCCTGTCCCCTCTGTGACAAAATGGGTCATACTAAATGAGTGTACTGGGCCAGAGTCTGCATTATTCCTAAACACGGAGCCAATGTTAAAAGCCATGGGAAAGGGGGCATTAATGCTCAGACTGGATGTGTCCACACAGCGTCAATTTACAGTTAGTGTTGCCTGCAGAACTGAAACTGATAAATCGTAAATTAAAAATGATTATATCCTATGTGAATTATGTTTTACTTGCTGAATATGAATTGTAACTTATACTAAAAAGCAGATAAACTAAGAGTTGGTCAATAAAACAACTCATATGTATACATTATATATAAAAAATCAGCCAGTGGCACAGTCTTTAATCCCAGCACTCAGGAGGCAGACGCAAATGATCTCTGAGTTCAAGGCCAGCATGATATACACAGTGTATACCAGGCCAGCTGGGGCTGCATAGTGAGACCCTATCTTAAGAAAATAACTGGATGCTCCAGATCATGGGGAGAACTATAGAAAAACCTGAGAGGGAAGTGCCATCACTCCAAAGATAAGAAAACATGGGCAAAAAACACTTTAAATTCAAGTCATACAGCAAAGATAGGATTAGACACAATAACTCAGTTTCACACTGCCACTATAAATGTAACACAGATATCATCCACAGACAGATACGGTTATGATTCTGTCCAAAAAAGACACATATTTAATATCACCATGTATGTATGTATGTATGAATGTATGTAAATACATATGTTCGTGCATATATATGTACGTTTTGGCAATACCGGAAATTGAATCAAAGCCTTATGTGTGCTAAGAAACTCTCATTAAACTACATCCCTAGCCCACTCTATTTTTTATTCTGAGACAGGGTCTCCCTACCTTGCCCAGGATATTCTTGAACTTGTAATCATCCAATCCAGCCTGAGCTTTCTAATAGGCTGGGACTACCAGCTCCTGCAACCAGGCCTGGCACTCCAATCATTCATCTAAAAATTGACTATAGTCATACAGACATATAAACACTGCCCCAAAGGACCACACAACAAAACCCCTCAAAATACCAACTCTGAAACTAGACTCAGCATGTGTTTGTGGGTAAGGGATGAGGGGAGGTTGTTGTTGTCTGTTTGTTTACTTGGCCTGGAACTTGCTATGTAGACCAGGTTGGCCTCGAGTCATAGCAATCTACCTGTCTCTGCCTCTTCTTAGATTAAGAGTGCACTACCACATCCAGCTCTGATCACATTTTTACTTTCATTTCTAACTGTAGAATAATGCGTTAGTTTTCTTGACTTGACTTTTTGTGAGATGGATCCCACAAAGCCTCCCATCAGGAACTACAAAGGCCAGATGATATGCTGAACCACTGGACATAGCTCAGACAGCACAGTGCTGCCGAGGGCTAGGGCAGTGTGAGACTTACTGCTCAGAGTCATAGTAATCCATCCGCTTCTTTTTCTTGTTGTAAGCTGCAACGCGGAAGGGGACTATCTCCAAGGTGATCAGGCCAGGGGCCATCGTCAGCACTTTGGCCCCATGGCTTGGCTCATAGAGGTCCTTCCCAGTCTCTGGATGAGGCATGCCAGCAGGGTCTCGTCCAACAATATAAAAATTGGCTCCTGCCACCATCCGAGCTCTGCAATGCCACTGGACCTAGAAAAGATGTCTAAGTATTAGATAACTACACTTTGGTGACTGAGTGGTAAGAAACAGCAAATGGGTAACAAATGAACATGCCCTTGTGTTTAACTCTTTCCCACTGAGCTGCACCTTCATTTATGTCTCACTTCATTGCTACTTAATAGTAAGAAGCCTCAACACCTTGGACTGACTACTTGGATTCCACTCCCCCTAGAGGAACACTTGACTCAGTCTTGATGTTGGGGGGAGAAAACTGGATTTGTCAGGAGTGGAGGCTGAACTAAGCAATATTGGGACCGTGGGACCTTGGGACCACCTGCCGCCTGCCCAGGGAGGGGATGGGGAGATGTGGAGAAGAGAGAATGACCTGATGTGGTAGGAGGGGAAAGGAACCTTGGATAAGGATATACAAGGATAGGAAGTGTGACTTCTTTATTCATATTAATAAAGAAAAGAAGAAAAAAAGAAATCAATAATAAGAAGTCCAAAATGGGTTAGAATCTGAAAATGTGTAAAACAAGATTTTTCTTTGGATTTGTATAGAAGATTAGGACACATGTCTAATCAGAGATTCAATTTGTCATGTACCACTATACTGTTGCTTAAATATATTAAAAATTCTATAAAATACTTTAAAAGGTTAAAAAAAAAAAAAAAGAAAAAGAAAAAGAAGAAGAAGCCTCAACAAATTTAATGTATCTTCTCGGGAAGTTAGAATTAAAATCAGGTCCCCAAACCAAAACCATAAATGGGCATGAATACACAGGTGCATTTATTTATGGTTTACTTGCTTATGAGGTATGTGGATTGCATATATCTATGTGTAAGATTTTATATGCACATAAGAAGTCATTCATAGAGCTCAAACTGCAAACCTGCAAGGCTAGAGTCAGGGTAAGGGTTGGCCCTTGAACATAAAAGAAAGGCTATGGTGGCCTTCCAAAGGGATCAGTCAATTAGGCAGGTTCACATCCCAACAGATACCATACTGACTGTTCCAGATACTGATATAAAACATGACCTAATTAAGGAAATACAGAGAAATCCACAGAGCAGTGTGCTTCGACTGCTCCCGTTTACATGCCTCTGCTCACTGACATAGAATCTGTTTCTGACATGCAGTCCTTTAACAACTGGAGAGCAACTTTCCCCACCTCTAGCAATGTATTACATTCTCCCCTCTCCAAGGAAAAAAAGTCTAAATGGCAAGCCTCATTGCAACTTCATATGCTCAGGATATGGCTGTTAGCTGTACATTCTTAAACCCATATCATTTCTGACACTTTCACATAATAGATCTTAGACAGCATTAATTATTCTTTAGGAAATAGATTTAGTGTTTAATGACAAGACAAACATTTTCAATTTGCCAACCAATTACTCATACAGATAATAAATCTGTACATGCACAACACCAGTTTTAGGCATTAGAAAGTAAATTCTTTCCTGCAGGGCTCCCACTCCATTTCTAGGGTGGAATTTCAGAATCGAGCCATTAAATCTTTATAGACTAGAAAATAAGGAACATCCTGTTGATAACCACACAGCCTTAACAGCTGTTCATTGTTCTGAAATGGATTTGTGCTAAGGAAACAAATCTGGTACCAATGCCTTCTAAATAACCCAGAGAACGATTAAAGAAGAATCATTGTTTATATTTTATTATGACAATTTGGCAAATATGTGTTACTGGCAGACTTGTTCCTGATGTCACAGAAAAACTACAAAAATGAGGTGGGATTATTATTATTGTTATTGTTATTATTATTATAAAGGTCTTCATTTAAATGCTGAAAGAAAAAACAAAGCCAAGCACATAAGTGAGGCACCACAGAGAAGGAAACTGGAGCCAGGCATGATAGCACACTCTTATAATCCCTGCCCTTAGGAGAGAAAGGAGAATTGTACAACCTGGGCTACAAAGTGGGTTACAGAGTAGCCTGGGCTACATAGCAATACCTTATCTCAGAAAGTAAGAGGGAGGGGGAAAAGAGAGCAATAGGAATGGATAGTTCTTCATAAGCACTTAAATCAGATCATAAACACTGAAGTATTTAACTACTTACAATATTAAAACAATTGCTAGAACTTTTAGTTTATCCATCGAAAGATGAGAAGTTAAAAATAACTATTCCGCTCTAGCTTCCTGTGACACACCTGAGCCAAGTCACATACTTAGTGTCAGAACTTGGCTGGTAGAACAGGAGACCAGGCAGAGCATCAGTCTAGTGTGTGAAGCACCCGCAGGCCCTCAAAGATCGTTTTCTCACTTTCTCACTATTATTAGCATTATGTAGTTAGACATCAAGGACATTCCAAGGACCTGTGTTCTGACATGAAGTCTGTGAATGACAAGTCATACAGGGTCTCTGCCATATTCCAAGTTCTAGGACATTTAAACTAATTTACGAAGCACCAGGAGATACAGATGTCTTATGTGAGGTCAGGATGGGGGAGTGAAAACTTGAAGCAAAGCAGTTCCTTGGTTTAGCTGGTAATACATACTTTACATATCAGTGTCAGCCAGACAGTGAGGAAAGTTTACAGTTTTCCTATTCACAAAACCAGTAACAAAAATACAGGCAGGACAGGTGTGGTGGCCCACACCTTTAATTCCAGCACTGTTGAAGCAGAGGCAAATCTGTGAGTTCAAGGCCACCTTGGATAAGATAGCAACAGTGGAAGTAAGCCAAGCCAAAGCTACACAGTGAGACCCTGTCTAAAAACAAAACAAATAGAACCCACAGGAAGATATTACTAATAAGAGAACAAAATCCCTAGAATAGAAACAATAAAGATTATACAGAGAAAGTGCAAAATACCTCTTTGGAAACTATGATGAACAGATATGTAAGCTATTCAACAGGAGATTCCATCTCTAAGGAACATCTGCCAGAGCCATAGCAACTCGTATTTTAGAATTCTATGAATGTACTTAAAGTCTGCCTTCAAAACATACACAGTTGCACAGTTTTCTACTGCTGTAACATTAAATGATACCAGAAACTGGAATTCAAGTCATGGCTCTAGGACCAGATTGCTTAGATGCAAACTCCATCACTTACTACCTGACCTCAAGCAATTGTTTAACCTCTACCACAGGCTTCGTCTGTAAACTGTGAATAATAACAGTGCTGTTCTCTTAGTATTGTTATAAAGACTAGGCTAACATATGTAAATCACTTGAAATATTGCCTAGCTAATACAATGAGGAGCTCAACAGAAATGAGCTGCTAGATGGACAGTTCAGTGGTTAAGAGCACTGGCTGCTCTTCCAGGGGACCCAGTTCTAGCCCCAGTACCTACATCGTAACTTACAAGCACTGAGTAACTTACAAGCACTGAGAACTCTCATTCTCTGACTACCTCTCCTGGCCTCCATGAACATCACTCATCCATGTGGTATGCATATCTAGATGCAGGCAAAACACCCATACACATAAAAAAAATTGTAGTGGGTTAATTGACATTTTATTTCTTAATCACTATCTAAAACTATACTAACTCATAATCATTTTCTATTCCCTTTTTAGGGAAACTGATCCAATAAGAAGATTCTGAAGACTGGTTAAGAAATGGCAGTTTATACAGCACATGGCTGAAGAGTCAGGATCAGAAGGCCAACGTGCTTAACACACAAGACAATCCAGAACTGGTGGGAATACACAATGCTGTGCACTGTGAATCAGCACATATTCATTAGAAAAGACAGGAGACCTCCTAATACCAAATAAATACACATCCATATCCAGCCATTCTACTCAGCAACAACCAAGAAGCATATGCACATAAAGAGGTACTAAAATCCATACTAGCACACTGTTTCCAACAAAAATCGGAACATAGTCCAAATGTCCTTCAACAGTGATGTGTGAGGTCACACAGGAAAACACATACTGAGAATGAGCAGTCTGTCACTGACTGCAGTGTGGCAGGTTTTCTTGAACCACCAGCCCCCAAAAATCATGACACAGAGACGTTATTAATTATAAATGGTTGGCCTTAGTTTATGCTTGTTTCTAGGTTTCTAGCTAGCTTTCAAAACAACAACAAACACTTTAATTAACCCATTTCTATTCATCTATGTGCTGCCCTGCTGCCCTGAAGTTTGTTTACCTCATCTACACACTGTCTATCCTGCTTTCCTGCTTCCTCTGTGTCTGGCTGGCTGACTCCTGGCAGCACCCCCCCACACGCTTTTCTCTCTACCCACTAGCCCCACTTACCCCTCCTCTCTAGCTATTGACCATTCAGATTTGTATTAAACTAATCAGGTGCCTTAGGCAGGCCAGGTGAAACAGACACACATCTTTACATAGTTAATCAAGTATTCTATTCCACAACAGTGCAGTGAGTAGGAGCAATTAAAGTGTGAGAAGCCAGGCCGAAGAGACCACAATGTCAGATTCCAGCTAGACCAGGTGTCACACCAGGCTGGCCTGAATGCTGTGGCAGCCCAGGTTACTTCAGGAAGATGAGATAAGCATGTTTCTAGGAATGCAGCCAGCAGGCACCCACAGCTGTTGGCTCTGTTCAGGAACAGACCCCACTGTAGAGAGCAGCCGGTTCAAAGGAAGCACCTTCCTTGGCAGCCAATGTCTATTCAATGCAACGATGATGCCTGTTTCCATTCAACTCAGGACATCTCAAAAGTATCTCCCAGAACCCTCTAGGACACAGGTTCACACTCCATCTCCGTCATTTACTACTGTGTGAGGCTGAGCAAGCTATGTAGCCTTTCAGCATGGGTTATCCTTCCCTAAAAGTGACTAGCAGCACCTCTCTTGTGGTGGCTCAAGCATTGAGTTAGTTAATACATATAATGTCTAAGACTAAACTGCAGCTCGGCTTTTCACTGTGCCCCACCCAGTTCCCTTCCCTCTTTCCTCTTCCAAGTGTGATGGCAAGGGCTCTCATGTATCCTGAACCCTAGCCTTGCTCAACACCTGCTGGAAGTGAGGACAGTACTACGATGGTAAGGACAGGTGTGGACCAGAAGGACAGGGACAAGAGCTTCTGGATGCTGGGGCTAGGTATATTTATTCTGGAAAACTTAGCTTTCGCTGAACATCTACAAAATGTGTTCTTTTTTTCCCAATGAACAGTTCAATACAAACTATTAAATAAGTTAAAATAAGACACATTAGAAAATATACAAAACTTGAGTATAAGAATACTTAATCCTATTTGTACATCCTATAAACAAGCACTCATGTGCACACACACACAGCTCAGAAAAGTCTAACATTACACAGTAGCAGCTGGGTATCAGTGCAGACTCAGGCTCAGCCTCAGGACACCCCTGAATCATCATTATGGTCACTAGACTTGTTCTTGTGACATAGAGCCAATCAGAAGCCAGGGGAGGTCTTGCCAGAGCCAGACAGTTCAGAAACAGAAGCAGGAAGGCTACACTTCCTTCTTTTCCTTCTCCCTCAAAGAAGGCCATAAGTCCAGCTGACCTTACCTACAGTAGGCCATAAGGCTCTCTATACATGCAGAAAAGAAATGTCTCTTTTTCTAAAGAGAAAGGGGCAGAGAAGAACATCAACAACGGGCCTTTCTAATCCCCCAGATTTATCATCAGCCAATCATGCTCCTTTCTTCCACTCAACTGTCCATCTTTCATCAGATCTAGGCACACAATACAGTCTTTCTCGGATCTTGAAAAAGGTCTTGTGTCATGGAAGACTTGAATCCAATAAACATGTATGCTCTCCTTATGCTGACTTCTTTGAAAGGGATGTCTTAGCCATGAACCCAGGGTGGGTGGAGGGGTGGACACACATCACCAGCCACTCAAGTGTGCCTTGCAAAAAAGGAAGATGGCTAAATTGAGATGCCTGCCCCCTTCTCTCTCCATGTTTGTGTGTGCATGTGATAGCGGAGGGGTGAAGTCCATGCACACAGAAGCCAGAGAATGTTGAATGGTCAGGTCTCTGCCCTCTTCCTTTGTGACAGGGTCTCTTTCTTACTGAATCTAGAGCTAACCATCTAGCCGGCTACAGCGATCCTCCTGTCTCCACTTTCACCACACCTAGCTCAAATAGGTGCTGGGATCCAAACTCACATCTTCAAGACATCTCTCCCGCCTTTGCTTTCACTTTTGAATCTTCCTTCAGAAGCACAACTGACAGAACTTAAACCATAAAAATCTTTCCATCTGAAAACCTGGCCTCTGGAAGGAATGGCAGGGATACCAGAAGCTCAAGGTCATCCTCAGCTGCTACATCCTGTGTTTAAGGCCAGCCTGGGATACTTGAGACTTTGCCCTCAAACCCCTTTCTAACTCAATAAAAGATTTTTTTGTTTGTTTGTTTATTATCACAGGCTATTTCATTATAAACCCTCCCATTCTCATTTTTTTTTTAATTTTTATCTAACTTACTGAATAAAATTTCACATCAACCCCACCCTAAGACAGAGCTTAAGAATCACTAGGAAAACAAGACAGGTCCCAAACATGGAGGCTCATTTTCTGAGTTGGAAATTGAAAAGGTCTGTGTTCATAAACCTATTCCTGCCTGTTATAGTTATGGCTTCTATTGATGTCATAAACACCATACATCTCAGAAATGTAACCGTTTACAGTTTACATAGGTGAGTCAGGGCAAGATCCCAATGCAGGAATCCAGAGACAGGAGCTGATGCAGAGGTCATGGAGGATATCCCCTTACTGCTCATCCTGCTTTCTTATAATACACAGGACCACCAGCCCATGGTAATCTAGGTCCTACCATATCAATCAAAAATCAAGAAACTGTCCCACAGGTTTGCTCACAGGTCAATCTGATTGAGGTATTTTCTTAACCAAGCTTCTCTCCTCCCACATGACTACAGCTGTGTCAGGCTAACAAAAAACTAGCCATCACACTGCCCTAACTTCATCTGGGTCACTCTCACGCTACATGACATCCTAGTGGCACTCAGATCAAATGACTTGCTTGAAATGATGAGGTTACTGCCTTTAGTACTGTTGGAACATGTTTGAGAAACAAAGTAGTCTGAGGAAAATCCTGAGCACTTGCAGAGAAAAGACTCCTAGAAAACAAGACAAAGGTCTTGTGACCTCAGTTTCTTCAAAACATGGAACTGTTCTGGAATGGTTTCCTGCTCTTCCTAGGTGTAGTGGATAAAAATGAGTCCACTTCATTATTGCTGGCTGTTGTTATCTGATTCCATGTGTAAACTATCCTTCATACGCCTCTATGGGAAAACATGGTTTTGCCACATGTGGCTTGTCCTTATGAGTGTATACAGCTTGAACTTTACTCACGTGACCTTTCTTAACCCTCGGAGTATAAATTGTCTGGGGCTCAGAATGAAGCTGACTCTTGCATGAGACTTTAGTCCACCTCTTTTATTGACTCTATTTTCCCAGGTCCCACGGCCCCTAGAGCAGTGATAAGAACCAGCTAGAGGAACTACTGAACAGAACGTGAGCTGCAAGAGCTAAATAGAAGTCATGGAAGCATATGGTAAACAGCCAACCACATCTTCATCTTTTAGTCTGCTGCTTTGTTTGTCTACTTTTCTTGCATAAAGAGGTAACAGAGATTTGAACCCCATAAACTAAGCTCCAATAAAGATTCATAGGCTCTGTCCCAAATAGTCAAATGTCTTAAGTTTTCTTTTAAAGTGTTGGACGGAGTTTGTACTGCTAAATTACTTAGATCTTTTTAAAAGTGAATGTGACTCTCAGATAAACCCAAGTGTGTTCATCTTCCCCTATGGAAGGTATGAAATGGTACAATAATAATGTGCATTCCATTTTTATCTCGAAAACACAAGAAGTTGGCTAGGAATTTCCCAATCACCACTTCTGAGGTCACTCAACTGATTTGCTAACTCATTCACCAAATATATTTTGAAAGACTACTCTACACTGCCTTGATACTGAGACCTAATTTTCATCATCTTTACATATGGCTATAAAAAGATCTCAAAAAAAGATTCTATTTGACTGCAGGCAGAATTCCAAAACCCTACCCTCATATCAGGAAGCAATTTTACTTCCTGATTCAATCATATTCTGATGTTTCACAAAAGAAGTGATAAAGTTTGTCTCCTGGGGGCTGGACAGAGGCTCACAAGTTAAGATCTGTTAACCATTCTTCCAGAAGACTTCCAGAATAACCATGTCTGGTTTTCAGTGTCTATGTTGGGTGGCCAACTACTGGCTATAATAGCAGCTCCTGGGGGAATCAATGCCACTAACCTTTTCAAAGACACCTGTACTCATGTGCACACACATAAACTCACACACACACACAGAAACACAGTTAAAAATCAAAGAAATCTTTTTTAAAAATGAATGTGTTGCCGGACACATCTGTAAAATACTGAGTGCATTTCACATTCAGACAGACATATGTATGTGAATGCCTTTGGGACCAGGGACAAAATAATCATTGGTTCTTCAAAGTTATCTAAAGGCAGCTTCATACATAGTTTGGAACTGCTGAAAGATGGAGAGATCGTTAAGAGATGGGACTACAGCGAAGTCACAGGGGTCCTGTCCTTGACAGAAATTGTGGGCCTGGGCCCTTCTTCTTTCTGTCACTGTCAAGTCACAATGCAAACACTCCGTTGAACCACTCATGCCCACCACAATGTTCCACTTTACCACAGGCTCAAAAGCAACAAGACCAACCAGTTATGTAATGAAGCACTCACATCATGAGCTAAATAAACCTGGTCTCTATAGGTTGATTACCTCAGGTATTTGTTACAGTGATACACTAGAGATCCTCTAGCTCTCAAAAAAAACCTAGAAAAAGCAAAAGTCACACTGCATCTGTCCTCTGTTCTGGGACTATCTGCTGCTATACTGTTCTAGTTTCCGGATCTTCCTCACAGCTTGGATCAAGAACACAAAAAGAGCCAAAGAAACATCCCAATCTTCCTAGCAGCTGGATGCCCACGAGGTGTATCAGCTAGAGAACATCGTCAACAGCCAGAGAGTACTCAGCAGTGATGAATGTTCGGAACACGCCTAGCCATCAGGGAAAGGTCAGTAGTCCGTCTGTGATGCAATAGTGTTCACAAGAGTGACTTTAGCACTGCACTGATGTCCTAGAAGCAGCCTACCTCGGTTGGTCCAGCATACATCATAGGAGATGGAAAGATGGCCACCACTGTTGTCTCAGGGTTCAGGATACCCTCCTCCAGCACTGCAGCATGCTGCTTCATACGCCACATCAAAGGGACATCATCATCCTTCGTCCAGCCGCCAAGAGGATGGAGGAGCAGGACGGGGCGCCGGTAGCCCCTCTCTAGAAGCTGCTTGTGGGTGTCTTGCATTAACAGAGCATGTCCATTGTGCACTGGGTTGCGTAATTGAAATGCAAAGACAGCATCTGAAAAGAAAATTTCCAAAGTTAGGACTTTCCAGCATTGCCCTACACGGGACAAGTCATTCATTCCTAACTGATGGTGACAAGTAACAAACCTGCAAGTCCAGAATTAGAAATGTATAAAGCCATGGACTGGTGACTGCTTATTCTAGGACAGTCGACATCCACTGCCATCAGTCAGAATTACCAGTCCTTGTTCACCTGAGGAAGTGTGATACAGGAGCCCCAAACATCAAGTGGTTACTCCTGCGTGCAAGGGGAATAACAGCCACTGTCAGACTTTCTCCCTGGTCCTAACAGTCAGCTGCTTACAACAAATACAAAGTAGGGGTCAGTATGTCAATCATTTCTCAGTCACATCCTCCAAAGACCCAAGACTGGAGTTGGTAAGCAAACTCAGGTCATTCCTGGGGCTTTACTAAGAAGGGAGGGTATGAAGATAGGTATGGCTTCGCTTTTTATTTGCTACCCTAATTCACACTGTTATGATCTGAGGTCTGGAGTTAGGACTGTAATGTAGTAGCAACAGTATCTCTGATGAGAACTAGAATTGAAATAGTGAAAGCTACAAGGTTAACTGAACTGATCAACTATTGTGTGCTTACAATCCTGGTTTCACTCCTGTGTCTTACAATAGAAGACCTCCATACCAAGCCATGGTTTCTTGGGATAGAGACTAATTTCACAGAAAAACCACCCGAGCACGGGAGTTCTGTTTACTCTTTTCTAAACACCTACACCTCACCCCACCATGCTGACTCGACTCAGAGACTCTCCTAGAATTTGTTTTTATTTAGTTTTACTTGTACTAAAGAAATTAAATAATTCACCTTGATTATTTTTAATGATGTGCATTCATGTGTGTCTCTGTACGGTATATGCATGTGAATGCAGGTGCCCTCAGAGGTCAGAGGTGTTGGATGTCCTTAGAGCTGAAGTTACAGATACTTGTGACCTGCAATGGGTTTTGGAAACCAAACATTGCTGCGGGATTATGTTCTATTATATTGTAAATATTTGTCCCTCCTACTGGTTTAATAAAACGCTGACTGGTCAGAAGGCAGAAAGGAAGTCTGGATGGGACTACCAGACTAAGAAAACTCTGAGAGGAGGAAGAACAGAGCAGAAATGCCAGCAGACACAGAGGAAAGGAGGCCTGAGAAAGAAAGAATGCTGCTCTGAGAAAAGGTACTGAGCCACTTGTCCAATCATGGGTTAATTTAAGCATTAGCAAGTTATATGCCTGAGCTGTAGGCCGATCAGCATGAAATTAGTGAAAGCTTCTGTGCATTTCTTTGGAACTTTGGGACTACTGGTCTGGACTCAGGGCTATACAGAGCTAAGCAGCTGCAGGTAGGCTGGATCTTTGTGCTAGTTCAGGCCAGAAACTATTTACTACAGAACATGTCATTTTCAAGAGCAGTCTAGCTCTTTTTGGGGCCACCTCTCCAATCCCACCTTTCACAATGGCCATCATCTTCAATCTTTTTTAATCCTGAGCCCTCTATCACCATGACAGAAGTGCAGAAAACTGTTACAAATAATTAAAATCTGGGTGTTATTTTGTCATATCCCATAGTATTCAATATCTGGAATATTATCATTATCAAGTTACCTCTCAAACATCAACAAGGCCTCTTCTAAGGAGAAAATTAATGTGATGGGACATTAGGTACAAAACACAGAACAGCTTTGATAGAAGTATATGAGCATGCAACACTATTTGCCTCTTATTGGAGGAGGCTTACAGACTGATCACTGCTTCAATCTTTTAAAATCCATTTGGAATCTGGACAAACATATAGACACCCAAGATCCTAAACATCTCCATGACAACAAAATGAACTTTAGGAAACTAAAGACACCTACCTACCCTGGTTTCTGGACTAGAAGGCACAGGAAGTTAGACTAGGAATTGCTGACATTATCCCCCGGGACAGGCTCTGTGGTTAAAGAGCACTGGTTAGTCAGTCAGGGAACCAGGGTTCAATTCCAAGCACCCACAAGGCAGCTCACAATCACACTTAACTCTAGTTCCTAGGTATTCAGGCTTCTTCTAAACTCTATAGACACCATCAAAGCATACACATGGTTCTCAAGAAAACATTCACACAGAGAAAGTGAAATAAATAAACCTTTATTATGGACCCCACGAGGAAGGACATCTGTACAGCTGGGGTGGAAATGCGCCCCGGAGTACTGCATCAATGGTGCTCTTCTGAGTGGATGAGCATGATGCAGATGGGCAAAGACCCTCCCTACCTATAGGAGCTTTGAGGGCTTTGGTCTGAAAGCTGCTTTCAAAGACGAAGACAATGTAAAATTTATTAACAGAAATCTTCAAGTTAGTGCTACAGGGTCCACCCTAGCACCCTTGGTGCTGTAACATGAGTAGGATGTTAATAATTGTGGGATCTGGGTTAAAAATATATAAAAGATTTTGCCTTGGAATATTTCTATAACTTTCTTATTATTTTAATTAAAAAACAAAGTAGAAAACTAGGACAGGAGAGATGTCAACAATCACAATTTGCAGAGCTTACTATGCTTCAAATAAACTAAAAAAATAGTCCCTTGTCTTTTCTTCTATTTAATGAAATACTAGAAGTCGAGACACGAAACATTTGAAAGTTTTAAGGCTGTATTTCTCAGTATGAAATGGTGGCACCATGATTATGCTTCGAAAGCCTTTACTGTTAGAGAGATACACACTGAAATATTAGATGCAATGGCATGAGAAGTGAGATTTGATTTAGAATTCAGGGAGGGCAAGTGGGGTGCAGATGAAAGGAGAAGGACCCCACAAGCAGTGCTGAAGCTAGGCGGGAGCACAGGAACTCACTACTCTCTTATCTCTGCATACGTTCTAAATTCCCCATGACAACGTGTTTTAAAAGAGAAGGCACGTGCAGGGATCTGAAGCAGAACTGCTTTTAAATTCACTTATATAACCCTCTCTTCTGCTGATCACACATGAAAGCAAACTTGACCCCTAAGAAGCCTTGAAGCATTCGGGGCTTTGTAAGTCACAGGGCTCTGCTGCAACCATTCAGCCCAAATGCCACAGTGCAGAAACGTCCTGGGACAGCACAAGAACCCATCTGCCTGGCTACCTCTGGCTATCCACCAAGACATTGTGACTGCTAGATTTAGCATGCCAGCTACAGTGCACAGAATAAGATAGACAGGAGAAGTAAAAACCCCAGCCAAGAGGAAAATTGTGGAGGTAACCCTGCTTTCCAGAGGGGATGTGAACATAAAATCATGTATTTTGTCAAAGATGGAGCGCACATATAGCTGGGTGTAAAACCTGGCACAGGACAATCACATTATATTGTGAGTGATCCTTAAAAAGGATGTTGGTACCAAGAACTAGGAATGGAACATGAAGTGGCCTGTGACATTCTGTAGAGAATTAGGCCAGTGAGACTATTCAGGTTTGACACAGGAGAGTACAGGCAGGAAGTGGGTACAAACAATAGAGATAAAACTGCTAAATGCATTTCCACATAAAACAGAGCTTTGTCAACTGTTCCATTTTCTCTCCTCCCTTAATCAATGTGTCCCCCATGGCCAATTCACCTTCTAGACCATACATAACCTGCACACTGTGATCCTCATCATGAGCACCAAGGGTACTCGGCTGGACCCTGTACCACTAACTTGAAAATTTCTGTTAACTAAGCAAAACTTAACCCCACGCTCAGATCACCTCTCAGTCTGCCTCTAAGTGTCCCAATGTCATCCAAGATTTAATTCCTGCCCCCTCATCCCCATCCCCAGTCCTGCTCACAAGTTTTGGAGCACAGTATCCAATCCAGAGTCTGAACACTCCAGCTCGCCTTTCTCCCACCCATGCACATGCTCTCAAACTGTCATCACCTCACCACAGGAGTCTGTATGGACTGCTCTCCCTCACAATCTGGGCAGCAGACAGGGAAGGTCTGAACAGATGAAAACCACCACAGTTCAGACAAGCTCTCCCCAAGATACCAATGGGGCTCCCATGCCCTCAGGAGTCTGCAATTTATTCAGAGAAGGAAAGAGTAAATGTCTGGTAAAAGAAACTCAGTTCTTTCAAGTCCAGCGAGGAAGGATTAGAACCCTGTTTGTAGAGAAAGGTGCTGACAGGGTGGAGATGAAAAAAGCATGGCTTCACTTCCGCACCTCCACATGGAGCAGTTGAACTACCTTCACCCAGCCAACTAGCTGCTTCCTGCTCTGCCACACAGTCAACCAAATCCCAAAATCCCTCTTGCCAAATCCCGAAGGCGCCTCTGCTTTCCGTCTCTATGTGAACATCTACCTGCTGTCTTCCCAGCCTAAATGCCAGCTAAGAAGGACACTGACCTTCTAAAGTCACCTGCCACTTTACCTAACCCCTCTTTAAAATAAAAAGCATGAACCACTGCCTGCCGAGAACTCGGGGGGAATTGTCCACAAATAGACTATTTCAGTATCACTGTCTTTGGTTTCTGTGCAACATCTCTATCTCACTGCTTTTGCCCTAAGGAAGCACAGCAACCTCACTGTCTCACCAACTCCTCTCTTGTCCCTAACTTTGCCTAAAGTATCCTAACATCTCTACTCATTCTTTTAAAACAGTTTGCAATTCAACAGCTCAACAAAAGTCCTCAGACTCAGTACCAGCATTAGTCTGAATGAAGTGTGTAAATTTTCACTTTGTAACCAGCAGGACACCAGCATTTTGTGTAGAGTAAGTATGGACAGGCTCTTAGCTGGCTCAGTGAAATCCTTCTTTCTCCCTAGCCTATCAGCCAATCATGTGGATACCAAGAACCTGCATTAGTAAATAGTTCACCTTCTAATTAACAATGCAGGCAACAGGGAAATCTAATCCTTCCGGCTACAGAAGGCACTCCAACAGCTGAACTGTGACATCCATGTACACACTAGGTAACCAAAACCCTTATGATAAGGTGGAGAGGAGCCGAGGCATGAACACACACTAGAGACAAGAATGAATGACTATTCCTAATTTCTCTCTCTTGAACACATCAGTAGACCTTGCCACTGGCTTCCTAATGAGTAAACAAGAACTACAAAGTAAACTCCCTTGGTCTGTTGCTTATTTGCCTTGGTCTAAAATGGAAAAGTAAACAAAATAACACCACAAATCTTTGTTGTTTGATGTAAGGCTAATAATTGGCCTTCAGCTACTTTAAACAAAGTCACAATCTCTCATTATGCAACACATTCTCTAAATGACTTAAAATGTTTGGCTCAGGAAGAGCACAAAACAGATGGAATAGTAAAGTCTCTAATTATGAACAATAACTCCATGATAAGATGTCTCAACGGAGCCAATAATTGACTAACATCAGTTCAAGATACGAATTCAGATTTTGAAAAAAACAAACTAAGATGTTCTCCACAAGTCCTAAATGTGTTTCTATTCATCTCCAGGAAATGAGAGAGAGAAAAGGAAGAAGGGGGGAGGGAAGGAGGAAGAGAGGGAATGAAATGAACTATTACTGCTGATTATAAATAAAAGACCCGATTAAAAGTGTCTTGAATAATTAAAATATGTAGCATCTCTTTAAATATAAAGTAAACATTTGGGATCTTCATAAACACAGAATGGCGGCAAGAACTACAAATATTCTGTCTCCAATGATGGCACAGACAGGGAAAAAGGACAGACAAATGGTTTTTTTTTTTTTTTTTTTCCTGGAAGCTGTCTCTTCTCTACAGGACAATGGCCAGAAGTGGCCTTCACAGGGTTCCTAAATCTCATACTACTATAAAGAAATCGCATGCCATTATTGCCTGATATAACCATTACTCACTTGTCAAATAAGCCTCAGTGTACTTGAAAGAATGAGATGAAGCTGTACTTAGCCTACCATTGTATGTAACACTTGGAGAACACTGGATATTAAACCAAGAGTGATGGGTGTTCTTGTTTCTCAATCTGACTACATCTGGTATTAACTAAAACCCCCATGGACTGAACAACTATCAGATTCTTGAACCTTCCATTGCTAACAGCCATGGTTGAACTAACTGGACCATAGTCTGTAACCCATTCTAATAAATCCCCCTTAGGTAGGTAGGTAGGTCGGTAGGTAGAGATAGATAATAGACAGACAAACAGATGGTATAGACACATGGATAGATGGGTGGATGTATGAATGAATAGATGGATCGATGGATCAATGGATGGATGAGATAGAGTAACTCATTCTATGAATTCCATTTCTCTAGAGAATCCTGACTAATACATCAAGTACCTGCTTCAGATTCACAGAGAAGTTTAGAAGACAGAGGGGTCCTACCCTGCAAAATAATTGAAGGAGCCAAGCAGGAAATGTGAATGAACAATGAATAAGGCAAGCTGAGCAGAAGCCATTGAGTACTACAGCGTGTGGCCCATGTCTACACTACCTTATTTGACATGACTTTAAATTCCAGCCAAGTACAGCAGGCTCAGGAGTAAACAAACATCCCTTCACTAACATTCACAGCAATACAGACTAGCAGACTAGCTTCAGCTCATGCACAGAAACCAGGATATCCCGCTCTCTTTCTGTGTGCCCAATGCTGTTCACAGTGCACTGCTCATCTGATCTCATTTCAATTTTTAAAAGAAAACCCGCCAGCCATGGCAGCACTGGGGAGGCAAGCAAATCTCTGTGAGTCTGAGACCAGCCTGGTCTACATGTGAGTTCCAGGCCAAAGCCACTGTGAGACTCTGTTACAAATAAATAAATAAGTAAAGGAGAACCCTATATATTAGATCCCATAAGTGTTCTCATCAACTGCCAATGAGCCTTACAGAGGAAATATATGAAACTCCCAAATGGTAAGGCAGGACAGTCTTCACTCATGACTCCAACCATGAAGCCAAGATGATTGCTGGGGTCTTGGGAAGCTGTCCTGTCCCCATTGCTCTACCACACCTGGGACAGGGGCTGCAGGCTCTTATGGACAGCTGAGAGGCCAGCCACGTTCCATTATTCACTGCACGGTTACATACCCACACTCATCTACCCTTCTAGGTCACATCCAGATCTCCACATAGAAAGCATTACAGAGCGGCACTGGGACTTGGAGCTCTGCCACCTCTGCTGGCGGAACACTTAAGCCGCTTAACAATCTGGCCAAGTCTCCAGCAATGCTCTTTTCACCAAAGCACCTTCTATTTCTGAGAAGCACAGGGAGGAAGGTCAGGTGCATATAGGAAGGCATCACCTACCAACACCCATGCGGTGCCCTGGTGAGAAGATCCTGTCCTGGAGCACTAGGGAGCATAGGGCTGCAGAGAACGGCATCTCGGCTTTCTGAACACACTGCTCCCCTTCATCCCAAACCCAAAATAACGACAGCACGGCAGGGCCGCTCTAAAAGTAACTGTATTCTGTTTCTGCTTAATGTCTTCTTTACCCATGAAAGACCTTCTCGTGTTTCCTTTTGAAGCTTCAGCCCTCAGCACACACAACAAATACAGGTTAACGGAACAGACACCATAAGGTGACATTGTTCATCATCTGCTCCATGATAGGTCTACTCAGCTTTAACACATGAGTTTTATAGTACAAAGCCAACTTGCTATTAACATTTTCATCCATATCATATGCAAAATGTTAGACCAAATTACAAAACAAAAAAATGCAGAGGCCTGACTTTTCTTTATCTATTCCATTGTCTCATACACCTTTAGTTATCACACTGTTACATACATTGAAAAAGTATTAGGGAAAACTTCTGGAACTTTCTCTCCAAGCAGTCTCGTACTAGAGGAATAGGTCCACGTCTTACCAGCATTCATATCTTTAAACTTCTGCTTGAGCTCAGTAGGAGAAAGACGATACTGATCAAGACCATCATTCCAGTAAATTCGATCGAGGACTTGAAGATCTCCTCCAATCAGCCAATCCCCTTGTTCCATAACCATCTAACAGAAAGCAATAGGAAATGATTTACTCCATCAGACGCAGGAACATTACTCTCACATGAGCCAGGTGCAGCTTCTGCAAGCCTGTCTCCATCTTAAAGACCAAGCCAGGCTCATGAACATCTCTGGAATGAAAGATGCTGAAGAATATTGTAACATAGTATTTGAATGGATTCCTGAAAAGCAACCAAAACCTAAGTGAATGATTATTGCTTTTTAGGGTTTTTGTTTTTGTTTTTTTTTTAAAAAAAGGCATTTTTTGTCAGTTATTAGATGTTGGTTAACAGAATGGTTTGTATCCTATGGATATCCCATCTTGTGTGAACCTCCAGTCTCAAACTTTTGACACTAGTGATCACTGACAATCAAATGTATGAAAATTTGTCAAGCTCACTGCCAAATTCATGTGCATTTCCTCAAATTTCATCTGCCCTCACTCACCTTGCCCTACATCTGAAGGTCTGCACCCTCAGGGCCCACCCTTCCCTACACTGCTTAAATGCACTTCATTTTTTTCTAATTCTCAGAATCTGCTCTAAAACACTACACAATTGACAGATAGTTGCCTTCAATGCTGACATTTCCACACTCAATATACAAATGAGGCACTTTTGGGACATGAACCAGGTTTCTCTAATTTTCCACAAGAATACAATGTTAAGAGGTCAAAAGTATTAAGCCTCCTGGGTGTGGGCTCCCATTGCAGCCAACCCTGGCATCTTCCTTGTAAGAACACATTATCTTTCCCTACCGCTACACTCCAAGAGAACAAACCTTTGCCCCACACATCCAGGTCCTGTGTTCCAAGCCAGCCCTGAGCTCGGTACCTGGTGCACACTAACTCTGTGTTACAAGCTGGAGTACACATACAGCTAAACACAGGCTCAGTGTGGACAGGACTCTATTTCATCCCCAGCATCAATGACTTCAAAAAACTACAAAAAGTCACTGAACAAATATTTACATGAGGCAAAACAACAAGACCATCTGCTCATTACAGTCATCTAAGAGCCAGTTTCAATTCTGCAAAACTTCACAGCCCAGAGGGACAATTAACACACAGCCAATGGCCACATTTCAACAGGGATGTTTCTGTCGGATGAGTCAAGACCTTAATGTAGGGGTGGTTCTTGCATGTTGTCCCCCACTGTCTGGCACAGCGCTCCTCCTTTCGGTGCTCAAAAAATTCAGGATTTCGAAGAATAGCTACACGGCGGCCCTCATACATCAGAGCAAATGCTGTGCAGCCATCCAGTCTCTCTCTGTCGTCATGTGTAGCTGTCAGAACTATAGGCACTGACAGGTTGATGACACCTCCTGCAGGACACAAGAGAACACAGCTGACTCCGCAGGTCTCAGTACGGTCCCCCTCATCCTCAGTGACACAAGTCAAATAACAAAAACCATATTGTTTTAGAGAACCAGGCCGGTGAGACGGCTCAGCAATTAAAGGCACTTGCCACCAAACCTGACTCCCGTACGGTAAAAAGAATAAACAGACAGCCACCAGTTGTCCTCTGTCCTGAGCATGTGTGATGTGCCGTGAATGACTGCAGATGCACACATGGAAATGCACACGATAAATTACTGATTAATTAATGTAAATATTTTAAAGAACCAGTGCACTGTCTCTTGAGTACCTGGCACAAAGGAATCAGAAGAGCGAGTAATTTGTTCAAAAAGTTAAAAAAGAGGAGAAAAGGAGACGCGGGAGAGGGAGGAAGGGAAGGAAGAGAACGGGGAGGGGAGACAGGGATGGGGTGGGAAAGGAGGGAGGAAGGAAAGAGGAGAGAAGACTGTGAGGATGGGAGGGAGGGAGGGAGGGGACAGGAAGGAGGGAGGTGAGGATGGGGAGGGAAGGAGGAAGGGGGATAGGGAGGAAGAAGGTGGAGATGGAGGAGGAAGAAAAAAGATTTTTTTTTTTTAAGTAAAAAAAGCCAACACATGTCATATACTAATTCTCACAAGTCATCCGACTGTCCTTCGGGAGAAATTTTATATAGAACTTTAAAAGTAAAAGAAATAATTTACGAAGGAATCATTAGATCATTATAATGAGACTAAGAACTCTATTTCATTTCCAAGAAAAATTTAAATCTTCATTGAATGAATGACACAAATAACTACATTTCAAGTGGCAAATTGGTTATATATCCTTGAGTATACTTACATGACAAAGAGAATCCAATTCTTTTCCTTTTATATATTTATTCATTTGTGTGGTGTGGTGTGGTGTGGTGTGGTGTGGTGTGGTATGTCTGTATAGATGTAGGCACAGGTCAGGGGAGGGTGCTGGATGCTGGGTGCTGTCCTCAATCACCCTCCAGATAGCGTTTCTCCACTAACTCCTCTCAGGAAGGCTGACTGCCTAGCAAACTCCCAGGATCAGCCTGCCTCCACTCCTCAGCGCTGGGTCATAGCTTTACATAGGTGCTGGGAATCTGGACTCAGGTCCACTGCTGTCACAGCAAGTGCTCTTACCCATTGACCATCTGCCCAGCCCTCCCTTTTAAATTACTTGGAATCCCTTATAATATACTTGGAATCAAACCAATGTCAGCTGTCACTGGCCAAGAAACAAAAGTAATGAGTGGCTAACTAAACTGTTATCAGTGAGCCCAAGGCACAGTCTCAGTTCCCAGCCTGTGACTTCTATAGCTTGTTTTTTTTTTGTTTGGTTGGTTGGTTTTTTGCTTTCTTTGTTCTTTGAGACAAGGTCTCTCTATACAGCCCTGGCTATCCTGGAACTAGCCATATAGACAAGGTTAACCTCAAACTCATAGAGCTGTACCTTTCTCAGTCTGAGTGCTAGTATTAAAGGTATGCACCATTACATCCAGCTCTGTGTGTGTGTGTGTGTGTGTGTGTGTAATATATATGGGCTAGAAAAATAGAATATACTCTTAAATTCCTAGTGGAATTATTTATGGACGAAATGCTACTATGTAAAAAAACATGGACAAAAGCTGTCAGCCATCAACAAATCTGGCTGCACTTCTGAAATTACCAAGAATAGGTTAAGATAGAAAACTAATAAGTCAATTTGTACAAAACTCCAAGCTGAGCCATTAATGAGCAGGCAATTAAAGATCACCACTACTCCAAGGAGGAAAATTAAAATACAATTTTTAATCTTTATAGAAACAAAAACCACACAAAGAAAACAGACCCTGTGTTCAGTTGGAGGAACAGCTCTGGGTGTAAGGTTCCTGGAGGTTACACCCCTGGGGGAAAAGCTCTCCAGAGTGGGCAGATGTGGAAAGGAATGGTTTGGGGTGTGTAGTGGGATTATGGTACATTGTAAATATTTGTCCCTCCTACTGGTTTAATAAAACGCTGATTGGCAGAGGCAGACAGGAAGTGTGGGTGGGGCTACTAGACTAAGAAAACTCTAAGAACATCTCAAAGCAGAGCAGGTTTGCCACAGAGATACAGAGGAAAGAATTTGAAATGCTGCTGAGAAAAGGCACTGAGTCAAATGGCTGAACTAGGTAAGAATAATGGGTTAGTTTAAGAGTAAAGAGTTAGTAAGTTATATGCCTGGGCTCTAGGCCAATCAGCATAAAATTAGTGTAAGCGTCTGTGTGTTTCTATGGGACTGTGGGTCTGAACCTTGATGCTAGACGGGAAAGTCCAGGCCGGAAACTTAATACAACAGGGTTAGGGTATGGGTGCTAGGGGAGGAGCACTCCATAATGGACAAGCTGGTATAGCATAGAGAACAATTGGCTTTTATGACTCACTTTCTACCCTGATCGCAGGTTTTTCTTCTTCCTCCTCCTCCTCATAAAATTACAAGAAGGAAAAGGAAGAGCAGAAACAAGATCTCATGGTTCAGTTAATGTGTTCTCAACCAATATAGTCTTCATGACCACACTGAGAGGCTGCCACTACCTTTCTGAAAAGTGACAAATACCTGCAATCACGCTGTGTCTCCTCCATACCCAATTTAAGTTTAGATGTGGACTATCTTACCATCCAGAAGACAATCAAAATGAAGGCACTGCAGGTATTCCCTCTCTCTCATGAAGCCATTCAGAGGAGTCGCCCAACCTTCCGCCAAAACCTGCACCCACTGCATATCCACCTAGTAAATTAGACAGTAAAGAAAAAAAGAATTCATGTCATGTATCTATGAACCCAAGAGACAAAAAAAAAAAAAAAATGTCATGCTTTTAATTTTGAAAGTAATGGAAACAAACATGTCAACAATGGTTGTGGATCCCACAAATTAAAGAAGGAAAGAACTCTAGGAAAACAAGCTTTTCTTCTAGCACATCTATAACACATTACCCTCCACAATGGGACAGCTTCCCCTAAACCAGGGGTTCTCAAAGGTTAATATGTAGCAGACAGCCTCTAGGAGGTGTGTTACAATACAGATTGCTAGATGGGCGGTGGGCGTGGTGCTGCAAACTTAATCTTAGCACTTGAGTGGCAGAAGCAAGCAAATCTGGGTGCCTAAAGGACATAGCAAGGTTCAGGTCAAGTCAGGCTATATGGTGAGAGCCTGTCTCAAAGCACAAAGGCATATTGCTTCACATGCAACTTCTGAGGCAGTGGAAATTGAATAATTCTGCTAAGTTCCCAGAATGCTGTTAGTAAGGATCCGAAAATTACATGTTGATAGCTACTATCCCCTTCTTTTCATTGTTTGGTTTTTTTTGTTTGTTTGTTTTGTTTGTTTTCTGAGACAGGGTTTTGCTTTGTAGTCCTGGCTGTCCTGGAACTAACCTTGTATCCTAGGCTGGCCTCAAACTCACAGAGATCTGCCTGCCTCTGCCTCCTGAGTACTGAATTTATAGGCTTATGCCGCCACCACCTGGCTGACAGTCACTATCCTAAACCAAAAGATACTTCACACAAAATATTTACCAAAAAGTCTCTTCCCCAGACACAGTAACTTCATCTTACAAAGACCACTATTTGCTTAAACTTCCAGACCTGTGATTACATCCCAACAGAATATTAAAGGACTGGTAAGTACATGTATCATACAGCAATGGATCCCAAATGAGAAAAGACTAAGCACATGACCCATGGTGTGCAGTATAATAGAGTCTCTAACTTAATCCTATAGCACGATGGCCAATGCATGCAAGGAAACAGCTAGCAACATGAGGAATTATAGAACCTCAGTTCATAAACATGATAGTGGTTATTGCTTATCTCAGTTCTAGATGGCATCTGATAGGAGCTAAATGCATGGTGTATCCCTCCCTATCCTTGTGTTAAAGCCTTAGCCTTCACTATGACTCAGTAGAACTTGTGGGGCAGTGCTGTGGAAGGGCAGATGGGCTGTGTGCAGTGGGTACCATAAACTGGATTTGTGAACTCCAGGACTGAAGAAAGTTCACATTTAGGGTTCTGCAGTCCAATACACCTTCAGATATATCTCTTCCTGCTGACTGGAAAAACTCTGGTCCTTTTCCATGTCCAGCTGGAACAGCACTGCTTTATACCATCTCTCCCCTAAAATTCCTCAACCTAAGAGACCAAGTCATACACAGCCCATTACAATCAATTCCTACCAAAGATCTGAACAACTATGGAGGAGTCTGTGTCCAAGCCAAGCTCACTTCTCCACCCTCAGTACTGAGAGGTGACACTTTCTTAAGTGTTCTAGACTCTTCTTTTTTGTAATTGAAGAGTTGCAGGAAAAGCCAACTGCTACTCCATATTCTTATTCTTTAGCCTTTTGGGGGTTTTGACTGTCTTTTTTTTTTTTCTTTTTTATCTGTTTTTAAAATATATATAAATTATACAGTTTAAAGCTTCCTAATATTTGGGAATAAATCAGTTTCCACTCTCATCCTGCCTAGTTTAACTTAGAGACTGCTAATTGAGAAAGGCACCTAATGATATCATTAGACTGATAAACAACAGAACTATTCTTAATGTGTTCATTTTTCTTAATATAAGGGAGAGTCAAGTGTTGGACAGGAAATTTGGAAACATGTTTAAAGCAGTAAAAGTTCATTCTAATTATTATGGATTAGCATTTCTTAATGTTTTAGAAACATTCTTTTCTCTTACGCCCTCAAATCTCACATAATCTTTGTCCTTTGATATTTCAAAATAAACAAATATGACTAAAAGCAAATCAAAGTCACAGTAATGTAGGAATATTGTCCCCATTAAACACACTCTTCATGCCAGGGAGCCGTGACATACACCACAACACCCTGACCTGCTACTGCTCCCCTGACTTCAAACATGGCGCTAAGCCCCACATCCATCAAGCTCACCACTCCTGGGAAGGAGGAGCAACGGAGAACTTACTTTATTGATCGTCAGTGCTGGTAACGCCTCTGCGTCGGTCTTCGCCAGATGCAGCTTATTCTCCGGCACATACAGTTCTTTCACTTCATAGGAAGCATCCACGGGGACGATATCCTGTACAATAGGAGAGCAATTAACCATCAGACCCAAAAGGTACCTTAAGGAAGAAAAATCACCATTTCTAGCGGGGGGGGGGGGGGGGGGGCTTTAGAGCCACATTCCCTCTTCAATTTTCCGAAAGTTAGTTGATCCTCTCCCAAACACCCCATACTCAAGAAATCAGAATTACGCCCGTTATATAACAGAAGAAAATTCCTAGAATCTTCTATGTGTCAGAACAGGAAACTGTAAATAGAGCTGACCTCAGATACACTGCCACAAAAATTTCAAACACAGAACAACCCAGGAGAGATACCGCTGTATCCCAGTGACCCTTTACTCTTTGTCCCTAAAGTCACCGTGTTACAAATAAAATATTGCAGAATGTGTCGGCTTCCCTCCCACATACGTTTGTTTGTTTGTTTGTTTGTTTGTTTGTTTGTTTGTTTGTTTTTACATCCCAATCAAAGTTTCCCTTCCCTCCCTCTTCTGGGTTCCTCCCCCGTCACTTCCCCACACACACCCCCATCCATTTCTCCTCCACTGTTTCTCTTCAGATACAGGCAGGCCTCCCATGGATATCAGCCAGAAACTAGTATTATCTTTTTAATCCTACATGAAATCGTTTGCACTTCAATCAAAATCCCAAGTGCTCACTTATGACACTAAGACAGGCTTTCTTCCTGCTCATCCAACACGTACTACGGCACAGGTGAGCATGGAGTGCAGGGAAGCACACAGGAGCGTGTGGAACACAACACAGCCACTCACACTGCTACTAGGAGATCGTTACAAGACCGGCTCCTGAGACATTACCATGCCCCAAAGAATTCTAAATGGTTCAGTCACATTAACTGCTTTTTAATATCAAATCTGCCAAGTCATCTCTATTAGAAGACAATATGGAACCAATTGTGAGCTTTCCATAAATATGGGCAGGCAAACAATTCTCAAGGTAATGAAAAGATACAGCCACCTCCTAGGGAAAAGTTTTGTAGAAAACAGAAAAGACTATTATCCAAATTACACAAAGAACCTTGAAACACACAGGGGAAAAAAGATCCTGTATTCATAGGTTGGAAGAATGTTGTTAAAATGCCCATCCTATCCAACGCAATCCTCACTGTGCCAGTGACATCCTTTACAGAGGTAGGAAAACAAACCTTAAAGACACAGAGAACATCCTAAATCCACACTTCACTAAAGATACACAGAAGGCACAGAAGCCTATGAAGATATTTAGTCTCACACTGTTCCCACCAAAATGACCAAAATCTACAACAACAGGAACTTCCACCCATTGCTGGGGAGAACACAGAAAGGTACAGACAGCATGTAACCCTAAACACATCAATCCAGGACAAGGGATAGAGGAGGATGGCAAACATTTAACTGAAAAAAGTCCATGTTCAAAGGCACGATGCCTACTATAAATAGCATTGATGTTATTAGGGAACTAAATCATCTATTAAAAGAAGTATTTTTTAAAAGCACAGAGCAACAATGATTAAGGTAATTCAAAATAAAATAATAATGGAAGAATCAAATTCTTTTTCTGGGCATATGCAGATGTGTACATGTTCATGTATGTATGCACATGTATGTAAAAGTTCACATGAAAGGTAGGAGTCAACATCAGATGTCTTCTTCAGTCACTGTCTAGTAGTACACACACACGTGCTCACTCACCCATGAGCATGCTGACATACACATAGAGTGTCTTCCTTTTTCAGTCTCTACCTTATTCCCTGAGACAGGGTCTTACCGAACAGAGAGATCACCATTTGCTAGACTGCCTAGCAGGTTAACACCCACTGCTCCTGTTTCTGCCTCATGAGACCTCCATTACAGTCATGCTGCTGTGCCCAGTTTTTTATGTGGGGACTGAAGGTCGAAACACAGGTCTTCATGCTTGTATAGCAAGCACTTTTCTAAATGAGCCATCTCTCCAGCCCCAAAATCAAAACTCTGAGGACAACTTTATGTCCAGTTACCTGACACATGGCAGGGCCATGAGGATCTGTGATCTAGTGACTCCACAGCCACCTTAGTTTGAGTAGCACAGTCTATGGGTGTTTGTACAACATGTCTTGTCTAAGAGCTCACAGTGGCACCTGACAGTATTTAGTTCTACAGCAAAAGAAGAAAACAATATTAATAAGGCTAAGTCACATGTCTATGCCAAAGGAGGTACAAGAAGACTGGGGTAGCTTTTTAAGCAATCCCTGGGGGGTGGGGTCTGAGAATCTGGAATTAGTGGCCTACAGTTCTATTGTCTCAGGTTGGCAGTCAGTTTACATGGAATGCATGACTTTAAGAATGCATTTAGGGACTGGAGAGATGGCTCAGTGGTTAAGAGCACTGACTGTTCTTCTGGAGGACCTGAGTTCGATTCCCAGCATGCACATGGCAGCTAACAAGTGTCTGTAATTCCAAGATCTGACACCCTTACACAGTTATACATACAGGCAAAAGACCAATTCACATAAAATAAAAATAAATACTTTTAAAAAAAAAAAAAAAAAAAAAAGAATGCATCTAAAAGGAAAAACACATAGAGAAGGAGAAGAAAAATCTAGTCAAGTAAGCAGCTTTGGTGCATAACTCTCAGTATTTACTTTAAATGTGAGAGGGGCAGTTGGTAGGATTTGGAAAGGAATAGAGCAAGATGCCCTCTATCCCATTTAGCCGTCAGCTGCCATGGGTGTACCATGTCCTGGATGTACTACGGGGCAAATGGTCTGTCAGCAGTCTCTACCAAGTCCAAGATACTTCACATGGAAAGTCAAAGTCCACAATCTACTTTCCCTGAGGGACAGTGGGACATGCATGAAGCTGCACACACCCCACATGTTCAGTCAGACACACAAGGCCTCAAAGTCACACTAAGGCATACAAATTCTTAGCAGCTTCAAAAAAAGAACCAAAATCCTCTACACTGGGAAATAAGTGCTAAGAATAACCAGTTATATGAAAGGCCGGGTACTCATTAGGCTTCTGTAAGAAAGAATAGTAAAGGCTCACAGAAAGGACATGAAAGTCGGTAAACCCTTCATAAAATCTGAGGAACACATTTTCAAACCAAAATGAGACAAAAGGTAGCAGGAGCCATGAGTCAGCTATTTCTGACATTCTTACTGCTGTGATGGAAGAAAGGAAGACACAAACATTTTTTATCTAACATCCTGTAATCTGTTTCTCCCATTCTAACTATACAGCCTTGACAGGCTTCCTCACCTCACAGACAGGTTCCTTCTCTTCCTCAACCACTTAAAAAATGACACTTACTCTCCAGGGCTGCTGTAAGAAGTTCAGCATGGTATCTGAACTGTGGGGCTAACGCTCACAGAGGTATCCCCTCAACACCCGTTCTAAAGGCTCGGCATGGCCTCACTTGTTTGCCCTAACACCTGTCAAGGGAGAAAAAAATCATTGCTATCTGCCCCCTCCTTAAATGAAGGAGCTAAGGCCCAAGAGATGAACATCCGACCCCCACCCCACCCCAACAACACTGTTCTGTTTTCCCATAGCATGCTGGTAATAAATGATGATGATGATATGCTCTGTGCTTGCGACACTGAGGACCCAGACTGAGCTACTGATATCGGCACATTAACTCATAGAATTCTTTTTTTTTTTTTTTTTTTGATCCATTTATTTATCATGCATACAGCTTTACAGAAGAGGGCGCCAGACCTCATCATAGATGGTTGTGAGCCACCACGTGGTCTTGCTGGGAACCGAACTCAGGACCTCCGGAAGAACAGTCAGTGCTCTCAACCTCCGAGCCATCTCTCCAGCCCCAACTCATAGAATTCTTAACTCTAAGGCAGGTTATTAGTTCCTTCTCACACATGACAGAAATGAGCCCAGAAACAAAGTTATTTTCCCAAGGCCACACAAATCAATTGATATGTGTCAACATTAGTATCCTTTAGTGGTTCCTCCCATAAAAACTAAGTTATGAAGCTTTGTCACACACTGTTCGAAATTTACTTTCAGAAAAAAATCCTGTTAAATATTTATAATTCTAAGGGTTTCTAGTTTGTATATGATCTTTCAGTACACTGATCATGTTCTTCATAAAAAAAAGACAGACAACATTTCTGTTTGTCTGAAACTGTTCTGTTAATGAGATGTGAACAGCTGTAAACCCACTTCTTTGGATGCTATTGCAGTGCAGAGAACCCCCTCCATTTCCATCACCTTGGAACTCTTAGCATACACAGAACACACCATGTGGGAACAGAGGACACAGAGTGTTCCCACGAAGCCAGTCTCAGCCCCACTTTGAGAAGAGCTCTTTCCCCATTGCTTAGTTTGTCCTTTCTCTGCTGTATTACAATGTACTACACCACACTCTGTGGTGGGAGGGACTGGAACTCTCCTTTTCTCCCACATTTATTGTTGAGAACCATCAACAATCTCAAGAAGTCAGAAGAAAAGCATTCAGTAGACTAGTCTTTTCAACTCCATCTGATACAAGTTACTTTTAATTTTTAGCTGGTTTCTTCGGCCAACACCCCAAGATACAGCTCCCAAAAACTGATGAATCACAGCAGCATGACCAGACTACTGCAATGCTCCAAGCACAGGGCTGGAGCTGTCAGAGCAGTGCTCTTTCCTGATATAGAATAGTCTTTTAGTACACTGTGAAGATGTGTTACTCTCAATGGTTTAATAAAGAGCTAATGGCCAATAGCCAAGTAGGAAGAGATTAGGTAGGACTTGTGAACAGGGAGAAAGAAAGCACCAGAATAAAAAAAAAAAAAGGATGGAGACACAAGTAGATAAGAGAAGAAGCAAGATGAACATACCATATTGAAAATAGGTAGTACCACATAGTAGAGCATAGATAAGAAATATAGATTAAGTTAATATGTAAGAACTAGTTAGTAACAAGTCTAAGCTACTGGCTGATCATTTACAATTAATAGTAAATCTCTGTGGTTATTTGGGAGCTGACGGTCCTGACCAAAAAAAAAAAAAAAACCTGTCTACACTTCTCTCTAATAGGAGTCAGCACTCGCCAGAAACACAACTTAGACAGTGTTCATAGCTATCTAACTCTGTTTTGCCTGAACAGAGCAAGACCTTGCAAAGGGGTCAGTGTTTTTACAGATAATGTTGACAGGTTCATTCTGACCAGACCACATCAGCCCACAAATATACAAATCATCTGCAGGCAAAGCTGGGTGTCTTCAAGGTGACTGGTGTAAGGGGGAGAAGAAACACTGCTTGTCCAAGCTATGTCTTACAGGAATTCATTTCCAAATATTGTCCTTCATCATATATGCAAATTTAATAATGTTCTGCTTTCAAATAACAACATAGAGGCTATAATCATTTTTTCAAAATCAAGAAGAAATAGTTTTATATTTTAGTCTTTATGTCAAAATAACTTTTTACCACAAGCATTCAACAAAATTCCTCCCTTTGCAGATTCATATCTAACAATATCCATAAAATAAATTTTAGCCTTACAACATGAGTGTGCAATTCTTCTGATGGATAACCAATGCTAAATAAAAGGTCAAACGTCTGCTATTGTTTTCTACTGGGAAGATAAAGTTAGTATTTTTGGAATTAACACAACCGCAGTGGCATGAGTTAAGGGAGTACAGAACATCTGTTCAGTGGAAGAAAGCTCTATGAAGACTCTCAGTACAGATGAGGCAACTAATTATCAGAAATACAAAGAGAACCTTAAAAATGCAGACACAGGGCTGGAGAAATGGCTCAATGCTTAAGAGCATTGGCTGCTCTTCCAGAAGATCTGGATTCAATTCCAAGCACCCACGTGGCAGCTCACAGCCATCTGTAACTCCAGTTTTAGAGGATCCAATGTCTTCTGGCCTCTGCAGGCACCGGGCACACACATGCTGTACAGAGACATACATGCAGACAAAATACCCATACACATAAAAAAAAATTTATGTTGAATGTAGACACATCCAATTTCTAATATAGTCTAATGACAAACCTCGGTCTCCAAAACCACCACTAAACACTCAAAGGGATCAATACCATTTTCAAAGTGAGAGTGGATACCTAGATAGCAGAATGCAGAGTCCTTGCCACATGAAGTGATTGTTCTATTTGGGACTCCTTAGGATTTCCACAGACTCACCTGGCAATCAGAAATACTGTGCCATTGTTACCATCCATATTTATTTCAGCAATTTTCTTTCAAACAAAATACAGATCACAAGCATGGCCGGAGAAAGTTTTCACGTAACTAGACATCTCACCCCATTTGAGAGGCTCCAATGTTCAAGGTGAGAGTAACAGGGTCCAGGGCTGTTCAAGTATCCTGAGCAGAGGTCAGTGTTCATATGTTACTCTTAATCAGGGCTGAGTTCCAGACATCCAAGTACAGAAATATTGTATACTATGAATTTAAATACTAAATTTAATTTAGTATTTATTTAAAAACACAAGATGTATACCCAAACTTTTTTTTAATTGACTAACCACTATATATGCAGCATCTACATCCTTGTTTAGGCAACTGTTTGCTTCTCCCTGGAAACTGAAGCAGGACAAATAATCACCATCTAAACTAGCAATTCCTGTCCTCTTGTCTGAATCATACTGTAGCTGCCTGAACGTGCTAATAAACAGTGATTCCACACTTCACATCTTTTTTCTCTACATTTCTGCTACATTTCTTCTGGAGCCAGATCTGCTTAACAGACTGAATGCTGGGGCTCAATCACATTTTCATGCAACTATGAAGTTTCTATTATCTCAACTACATGCATCCAAAGCACGAGCAAACGACATTCTGGCAACACTTTAAAACTGAGCTACAAAGTCTGGTTTTTATGTGCAGTATAAAATCCATTTAGAGCACTAAACCACCATTTTGTAAGAAGACAAACCTTTATATAATTTATAGCACTAGTAAATCCAGAGTTCCTGATAGATTTAAAAACAGCATTTAAAATATCACTTTAGATTAAAACCAGCGGCAAGAAGCCTACTCCCTTGTGTTCAAGCAGGCCAAGTTAAAATGCAATACTAGCAGGCCATCTAGTGACCACTCAAGGGTTAGTAGGAAGAAAAGACAAAGCCTCACGCTTACTTGTCTTCTATATTCCTGAATAAATGCATATGAAATGAGCAAGTTAAGAAAGCAAGGTTCTTTGACTAAATGCTGAGACATATTTTTTACCTGAATGTCTGAGAAAGAACTTAGAATCTAAAGTACCCACTTAAGACTCATGAAGACCTCACAGAGCAGCACCCACTTTTCCTGAACATGCAAAATAAATACTGATCTTCCTTGCTGACAGAGAGGTAAGAATACCAGGTGGAAATCACTTCAGAAGAGTCTCCCCAAAGTAATGCTGATAAGAAAGTGCCATCTGCCACTATCATTCCCACAGACACAGCTCCTTCTCTCGAACCCAAAACTACAAGTTTTGAATGCCCTAAGTGACAATGTCTTTCATATGGAGAGACTCTTGGTTGATGTGTCCTGGATACCTTCAAGATGGAAATTTGTCAGCATAAGGATTATGAGCCTTGATTGCAGGCTAGTAACTTTCAGCTTCAACCCATGTCAGCTTAATCGGTCTTGTCTACAGAAACCTCCGTGAGAACCCCTAAACATGGAATTCAAAGGCTTCTGCATTAACATGCATGTGGAGGTGCTAAGAGAGGGGCAGCCTAAAACAGGCATGGAATCTTGGTTCCCAATTCCAGACACTACCCTACATATCCTTCCATCAAGCTATTCCTAAACTGATAATAAAGCAGGAACAACCAATAAAGGGCTTTCCTGAGTCATTCTGACCAATTAAAAAGCCTAAGGACAGGAACCCTGAATTATATAAGCAGCTGGGAGGAAAAGTGGGTGACCTAGGCAACTGTATTCATGACTCATATCTGAACAAGCAACCTTCTGAGATTGGGCCCTTAACCTGTGAACTAAACTAACTCCAGGAAGGCTAAGAATTGAGCTGGGCTGCTGGGATACTTCAATGGTGTCAAAAATAAGAGAAGTACTCACTGTGAAGAAAAACAAACAAAAACCCTTAAAACTGAACCTGCAGCAGAGATAAAATTTTCCTTAGTTTATATCCAAAATCAAAAGTAGCACTGGGTTTTCTTAGGATCCCAACCAAGGATGGGAGCTCACCCACACAAGAGAGCTGCCACAGGCAACTGACGGAACCCAGTGTTGCAGACAAAACACTTGTGAAAATCCACCTATCCACCTCGGATGGCCCGACATCCATGTTAATGATCCCTGCAGGCTAGGGCAACTTTTAAAACCTCCTCACTTAACCTTTAAAAATCCCTGTCTCACTGCAACGCATACCTAAAGGTGGGGCATACCTTTAATCCTAGCAGTCCAGAAACAGAGGCAGGCAGACCTCTGTGAGTTGGAGGCCAACCTGATTTACATAGCAAGTTCCAGGACAGTCAGGGAGTCCTTATCTAAAATAATAGCAATAATTCAATAATAAAAATAGCTAAAACTCACAGGGACATTTCTCAGTGGTTAAGAACACCCATGGCTCTTTCAGAAGAGCCAAATCAGTGCCTAATGCTCATGCTGGCAGCTCACAAACACCTGTAATTCAAGCTCCAAGAGACACAATGCCTTCTTCTGACCTCTGTGACCATGTAGACATACATGCTGATCGCACGAGTGTGCTGGGGTATACACATACCTTTAAACAAAAATAGCCTGCAAAGACTTTATTTTTCGCCATGTAGAATATTTCACACTATCTAGACTCAAACCTGGGATGTTTCTTTTTCTGCAAAATGAATATCTTTTCCAAGCCAGGCAGGGTTTTCCTTGATTTTCTCTCGAGTACTTCTAAAACATTCTAAAAATATTCGGACTCTGTAAGATCAATGAAGTGTCTTTCTCTCTATTACTTAATCCCATCTACAGTCAGGAGTCAACTCTCAAGAAATGTAAAAGGAAATCAGATCAAAGATTCAGATTCAGTAACAAACTAGAAAGAGATGATACATTAGAAGAGAATAGAAGAGATGGTACATTAGAAAGATCTAAGTGTAGACTGCAGAATCCACCCTGTGCCAACGTCAACCTCACCTGACTGAACTATCCTGAGATACACAAACCCAATCCTGCTTCTCATCAGTAAAATGGTGACAGTTTTAATTACTCCTCAGGGCTTTAAAACACATTAAATATACCAACACTACCCACACACCTAACACACAGTCTAATGTAGTTAACAACAGGCCTAGCAAGCTATTCATGGCTCTCATCCTTGTTCATGGGATTCTCTTTCAGTACAGTTATATTCGCACACAGGATACAAATTATAAAACGTGTCTTCACATCATCACTCACAAACAATCTATAAACTGATCGGGTTGTCCTCCTTTGCTTTAGATCACCACGGTACTCATTCATCCCCTTCTCCCTCTAATCTACTTCAGATTCACCATGTGCTCTCCCCTCAACCTTGGGCACAGTCTTTCAGACATCACTCTGAAGGTGAACTGCATTTCCATTCCCTGGCTGGCTGGAGTGTGCATGATACCAAGTCACCACTCCATGGGAGAGCAGTATATCCCAGCAACTAACAAGTGTGACCCAGCATCTGTTCTCCATGTGTCCTGAGACTAACTTACTTAGAGTCAACTTTACTAGGAGACAATCAATGAGCATACATGTTAGAAGAGTGTAGTGTTGTGTGTGTGTGTCTTCCTCCAAGTGTAATTTGGAATTCTACATAATGCTACAAAAGAAGCAGCATAAACTAATGTACACATGGCCAACCTGTCTACACACTATAAACTAAGTATGAGTGGCAAGCAGCGAACTTGTTTGTCTATGCAGGTCTATAAAGCAACTGTACTATTTGGTCGGCCGCCATGTCCCAGTGTTTGCTGTAGTACCACATATGGCACTCAGTGGTTCTCCAGCTAACAAGATTCACCATGCACAACAAAAAAGTACTCATATGCTGTCAGGAAAGTCTTTTGTTAGGGAAGCATGTATCTGAAATCCTTTTCCCCAAATAAAGATGAATTTACAATAATGAAAAGAAAAAATTACAGTAATAGGGTACTGGATTTCTCCTCTGTGGTCATCTTAGTTTGTGATAAACAACAGTCTTCCTAAGAAAACTTCTGTGTTCTAAGCCCATACAACGAGAATCACTTTCTAGACATAGACTAAAGTGTAGTGAGAAGACTGCTAAAAATAAGGTCAAAGATAGATAGATAGATAGATAGATAGATAGATAGATAGATAGTTTAAAAAAAAATTGGGAAATCCCCAGAAGCAGAATCCAATACTGCCATACGCAAATCTTCTAATTTCTTTGAAATACTTCCAAGGTTTTGCAAGTGTACAATGGAATAACACACGGTAGAACTGAGTGTAAAGACCTCTTATGAATGTCACAGAAATGGGGAGAGAGCACAGAGGCCCAGTTAAGAGCATTGTACTTTCAGAGGACCTAGGTTTGAATCCCAGCACTCACATAGCAAATAACAACTGTATGTAACTCAAATTCCAGAGGATCCTAGCTTCCAAGAACATTGCATACACACGGTCCAGACATATATGCAGTACTCACACTCATACACATGAAAGAAAAATTTTAAAAATCTTTAATTAAAAATAATACAAGAAAAAGGGTATTAGAAGATAAATAGGAGGGAAAAGGAGCCACTGCCCAGTTTCTAAAGGTCAGAAAGAATGACTGCAAAGCACACAAAGCACTGAATGTGTGACCTTTACAGTATGCAGCAAATGTCAAAGATGCTGAGAATTATAATTCTATGCCTCTTTTTGAGACGAAACTGTCCAATCATCACATTGTCTGGCAAGGATAAGATACAAAAAATAATTAATACAATCTCTAATTAGGATACAATACATTAGGTGGGAGAATGCTTTTGTATCAAATACAAATATTTGTAAATATTTGTCCCTCCTACTGGTTTAATAAAAAGCTGATTGGTCAAGTAGCTGGACAGGAAGTAGAGGAGGAGCAACCAGACTAGGAGAATTCTGGAAAGCAGAAGAACAGAGCAGCAGATGCCAGAAGACAAAGAGGAAGCAAGATGAGAATGCTACAGTGAGCAAAGGTACCAGACCACATGGCTAAACATAAATAGAATCACGGGTTAGTTTAAGAGTAAGAGTTAGCAAGTAATAAGCCTCAGTCACAGGCCAAACAGCTTATAATCAATATAAACCTCTAAGCCTTATTTTATCAGCAGCTTCAGGACCACAGGTGGGAAAAATCTTGTCCGGGATGCTGGGCCCAGACAGATTAGAAATTTCTGACTACAGGGATGAACTGAGACTACCGAGATGAAGGTAACCAGCAGCAGGAGAAGGGAGGAGTGCGAGGAGGAAGTATATACTACATAGGATACATGACAACACATCCAAAGGTACACATCTTAGAGCCAAACTATGAAGAATTCCCAACACCAATCATCTTCATTCTATGAAAAAATAGAAAAATCAATAATGAAAAGGAAATGTTAGATTAAACTTCAGAGAGATGATTCTGTGAATGGCATAGCATGAAATAAAAGGCACAGAACGGAGACATAGTCACACAATCACAGAGTGGCACTGACCTTGTCCTCTAGCCAATGGGGAAAAACAACATGTAAATTACATGCTTTGCAGGTACCCATAAGTCTGTGTCTTACACAACAACAGTGAAATCCCAAGCAGCCCTGAACATAATGTATGGTCTTGAGTTTGATGTTGAATAAGAAAGGATGTTAGTGAAAAACTTAACACGAGAGATTTGGCTGAGGTGTATGAGACTCTGTGCCATTCCTAGACTGACAGAGGAGCTGCCATATCTTCACAGACATTAAAGGACACAACACAAATCATCAACAATCACAAAGCTTTAAAGCGGGGAAGGGAGTGGCCGATACCTGAGTTCAGTCCTCAGAACCCACATTGGAGAAGAAAAGAACCAAGTAAGTAAGCTATCTTCTGACCTCCACAGGGCACCATGGCACACACCTACCCATGCACGGACACACAAAAATAGATAAATGTATTTAATTAAGAAAAAAAACACTATCTTAATCTTTACTGTGTGCTCAGATACAATATCCAGAATTCAATAAATTTAAGAGACAATAGAAAGGGGGAAAAAATCACCCACAGTTGAGTGCCAATACCATCAAAGCTAGATTCAGAAATTACCCAGAGTTTAACCATCAAACAGAACTTTAAATGGTAACTCTAACAGTAAAATATCCTAATTCAGAGGATCATGTGGAACGTGGTAAGCATGCATGAATCCCTGGAGAATTTTAACAGAGATGTACATGATAGGGGAAAAAAGCCAAATGATGACAAAATTGGTTTTGGTTTTAGATTGTTTGTTTGTTTTTTATGTGTATGAGCCCAGCATCCATATCTATACATTATGTATGTGCATTGGTACCCTTGGCGGCCCGAAAAGGCATCAGACTTGCTGGCACTAGAGTTACAGGCAGCTGTGGATGTCTATGTGGGTGTTGGGAATCAAACCAAAGTTATCAGGAAGAGCATTCAGTGTTGTTAACCACTGAGCCAACTCTCCAGCCCCAAACTCTTAGTTAATGTTTATCACAGTTTAAAAACTCCTCTGGGCAAGGCATGGTAATGCATATTTTTAAACCCAGCACTCAGGAGGCAGGCAGATGTATGGGAATCTGAAGCAAGACTGACCTACATAGAGAGCACTGGAACAGCCAGGAATACATAGAGACCTTGTTTCAAAAATTAAAAAAAAAAAAAAATCTTCTATAAGTTTGTCAATATAGTAGATACTGTAAAGAATCGAGAAACTTAAAAATAAATTAATTCAAATAATCAAAGTTATTTATTAAGCAGAGAATCTATGGAAAAATATCTCACTGTTTAACATATGGATAACTGGAGTCCCTGCTAGAGAAGAGCAGATGATTTAAAAAAAAAAAAAAAATTAAAGAAAGAATGACTAGGCAAATGATTACACACTGCAAACATATACTGAAGTCACAATAGCTACACATGTGTAAGCTACTGTATGTCAATTAAAACAAAGACACATTTTAAAACAATGTAATGGTCATAAATTTTCAAAACTCAATAAAGTGCTAGGCAGGGTGGCACACACCCACTTGTAATCTCAACACTGAAAAGGCAAAGGCAATCTGAAGGCTAGCCTGGTCTACACAGTGAGCTCCAGGCCAGCCAGGACTACGTAGCAAGAGTCTGTGTCAAGACAAATTAAATGACTGTGGAGGGAGAGGCATGCTTACAGGAAAGAAATTCTAACTGGCCAAAATAGCTTCTAAAGACTGAGCAGAGGAAGAATCTCTCAAACACTCCTCTCTGCCTCCAGACACACCGGGCATCAATGAAGCATGTTTCTAATACACGTCCCAGGAGCCATGTGCTCCTTTTTCTTCTTCTCTGACCTACAGTGCAAATCTCCAAGGACAGAGTCATGGCTGATTAACCTCTGCACTGCTACTGCCTACATTTGCTACTAACTACAGCAATGGGGTTTTAATTAATATATGGTTGGCGGAAGATGAGGAATGACTGCTGGGACCACTTTGAAGCATTGAGAGGGAAACCAAAGGCAGGGGAATAGATGGGAGCCCAGAAGTTAGCTAACAGGAAACCTAGAAACTGAAGTAAAAAAACCCTCAGATAATGCCGTTGGCCCAAAGGTAGTGATCAGGACATCAGCAGTACACATATGGATATATGAAACATGTACAGATAAAATGTCAGAACAGTGAAGTCATTATCTCCTATTATTTCTATTTATTCACAGAAAACATTTGAATAAAAAATAAAAATTCAGAAGGAAAGACTTATGCTAACTATCTGGGATATATTTTACAAGACAAAAACTTCAAAGGTAAAATATATATATATATCTATATATATATATATATATATATATTTAGGCAAAGGAAAAAAAAAGCTGTGAGAGATTGTGGATGAAAGGGGATTCTGCTCAGAATGACCCTGTTAGAACAGAATGGGGGACAATGACACATCCACACCTGCTTCATACACAATACAAGCAGTCAGCAAACACAGGACTGCACGGCCAGCAGGTGAATGCTAGCATGCCAAGGTCCATCGCCCACATAGAGGCCAGACTCTCTCCAGCTAAAGTGAACTATGGAGCAGTGAAGTAAAAGAAGACGTAACAGCTAGTTTAGAGAAAAGAACAAAATATTTCTAAAGTCAGAATAAAATTCAAGGGAAGCATGTATCTGTTATTGAACCCCAGTGCCTCTGATGCTCCCAAATGCCCAGGAGCCAGAGAGCAGGACCCCCCCGCCCCAGCTACATGGACCCCTCTCTAAAATCCAGCCATAAGCCTATCGCCAAGCTGAAGGAGCTGTGTGCCTGTCAAACTTAACAGGTTTGTGTGCCTCAACTGAAAGAGTCTAACACCAAGTCACACAGCAGAATGGTCACTAGATTTCCACTGTCACTCATGTGGTAAATTAATGAGAAAATTCTAAGACTCCCAACTTTATGACATAGACAATAACTGGGGTATTTCATGTGTTATGTATTCCCCACTATGCTAAAGTAGTAGTATACAGGAAGTTTTTGTGAAGAATTTGAAATACGTGCTACTTGGTCAGGTCATTTCTTAGAGGCCAGGTTATTAGACACTTTCCTTCCCTTTACTTTCAGTCTCACCCGTTCCTGGAGAAGCTCCACGACTTGCTGGACACAGTCATTGACGTCACAGGAGTCCGTTTTCAGCACCAACTCCGGGGCCTCTGGCTTTTCATATTCAGAATCAATCCCAGTGAAGCCTTTGAAGGACAGCAGACATCAGAGGGAGGCAGGAGCGTAAAGGGTCATTTCATCTGCACCAGTCTGCACTGAAGCTGAGGCTACACTGCCCTGTCATGGCATTCATTATGGTACTGATACCTCCTTCTTGGGAGACTTCTAATTAAACTTGATTTCTTCCTTACACATACAGTAAGCTCTCACTCTTCACTGTGGTCAAGTTCAATAAAGTTGTCATAAATACTAATGAAGTAAACACTGAATTATGTCTCCTGGGTGAAATACAAGGTCAGGTTCCTGGCAGCCTCTGGTGTTATGTGCATTTCTGTCTGAAGACACTTTATCGACATACTGATTCATTTACACTGACCTCACAGCCACAGCACAGCTCAGACAGAATGAAACTACATAAGCCTCCCCTCTGAGACCTATGCCAGCATCCTTGTTCTCAGATACTACAGGACCAGGAAGACAGCTCAGTGAGTAAAGTTCAAAGCCCAGGCCCCAGGTAGTGGAAAGAAAGAGTCAACTCCTACAGCTGTCCTCCGGCCTACACACACATGCCTGATGATAAATGCAATAAAAGAATAGTAATACTACACAGCATTTCAACACTGGGGGTCATTTTAATCAACATCACTCAAACAAGGGGGAGGCATACAAATGTGGAATAGCCACTGTCATCAATTACTCCAGGCAGGCATCCTGTTCTCTCTGAGTCAAGAAGGTGCCATCTAAATGAGTGAGAGGGATGACAGACAGGGGCCTCATCAATGGGCTGAGCCCTGAGTCACTGAAATCCAGCATCAGCTTCAAAAAACTAGATATCACCAGGACAGGCACAATTTGCCTCAGCTGTTTATTCCCAGGCCCAAATACACAGGGGAAAAAAAAAATGGGTTACAAATATTCTCCTTCCCAATTTCTTTTTCCCTTTCTGGGGTCAAAAACTGAATACTCAAATTTAGAATTCTGAGCTCCTGCAATGGTCCCAGGATAGCATACCTTGTTAGGAAGGCAAGTAAGTTATCCACATGAATCATCCCTAAAGAATATTCACAGTATAATCTACCTTTATTTTTTTTTTTATTAATGCAGTATGCCCTGTTTCTAGTAAGGTCAATAGAATGAATAAAGCTAGTATCAAACACAACAGCAGAGGTGGGCACTGTGTTTCCCCTTCAATGTCTAATGTGTATGTAGCACTGAAACTGTGAGCAGCCCACGAGCCCTAAGCAAGATGTGTATGTTTTCATAAAACCAGATTTGTGAATTTAAATTCAAATCTTAGAGAGGCTGGCTAAAGAGCCCACCAAGCATTATGAAATAAAAACAGGACATCTCTTTTCATCAAGATGCTTGTACTTCAGGCATTTTCCCAGTAGCTATGGGATATCCTACACTTTCATGCTCCAACCAAGACTAGAGTCGGTGATGGCCGGCAGCCTATTATCTGAAGTGGGTTTCGGGACCTTCTCTCAAAGCTCTAGCTCTGTCCTATGAGCAAAATTAGCAAGTCACAGAAGCACAGCCCCAGGTGCTAAGCCTGAGACTGGGAACAATATAAGGACCCTTGCCCTCCTTAGCCAGCCCCAAGCCATTGCTCACTCCCAATTTCTTACACAAGAGTGTCAGTCCTGGAGGCTGGAGAGATGGATCAGTGATTAGGAGCACAGAATGACCTTGAAAAGAACCAGAGTTCGGTTCCTAGCACCCATGTCAGGTGGCTCTCCACTGCTGGAACTCTAGCTCCAGAGAATCCAATGGCTCTACCTCCACAGGCACCTGCACTGACATCACACACACACACACACACACACACACACACACACACACAAAAAAACACCTCAGTTTTTAAAAAAGAACATCAGATCCATACACAAAAGCATAAAATATCTAGACAAGGAGAAACTGTAAAGAAAATTGTTCCTTGCCTTTTATTTCCCCTGCCCGAGCTTTCTTGTAGAGTCCCTTGACATCCCTCTGTTCACAAACATGCAGTGGAGCATCAACAAAAACTTCAAAGAAAGGCAAGCTTGCGCCCTCGTGGATCTGCCTTGCATTGTTTCGATCCTTCAGGGAAAAGGAGACATGTACAGAAACAGTAAGTAAGCAATAAAAAGAGAACAAGAAAAAGTTGGTTGTGCTGACATCAGATAAATGAAAAGGACTTTGTACTTGCGTTTGCTTATATACGTGCATATGTGTATTTGCATATAAGAGTGAGTGTGTGTGTGTGTGTTAAGCCTGAAATAATTCAGCCAATGGCTTCACCTCACCAACTTTGCTATACTTCAGAATGTTTTAATAGCAGGTTTTACACACGCTAGATTTCCTCAAAAAAAAAAAAATCACAGCGCATAATTTTTTTAAGTTAATTGGATTTCAAGGAAATAATAAAGTTGAATTTAGCCACAAAACACAGGCCAATGTTTAACTACATGCTTTGCTTAAAACTTTCTTTTTTTTAAGATTTATTTATTTATTATGTATACAGTATACAGAAGAGAGTACCAGATGTCATCATAGATGGTTGTGAGCCACCATGGGGTTGCTGGGAATTGAACTCAGGACGTCTGGAAGAACAGTCAGTGCTCTTAACCTCTGAGCCATCTCTCCAGCCCCAAAACCATACTTCTACTGATATAATCAGCACCTGATGGCACACAAGCTACACACCTGCGTGTAAGGGGATATAAAGCTTGTGATGCACACTAAGCCGGCATCTGCAAACAGCTTTGCAACCTCTGCAATGCGTCGAACATTCTCTTCTCTGTCCTCAGGACTGAAGCCAAGGTTTTTATTGAGACCCTGGCGGATGTTGTCACCATCCAAGGTGTAGCATGGAATGCCATGGCAAACCAGGTACTCCTCCAGAGCCATGCTCACAGTCGTCTTCCCTGCTCCAGACAATCCTAGAGAGAACAGTCCAAACAAATTCCACCTGTGAGGTTAGGACTGCAATTCTAACAAGTTAATTATATCCATTACTCACAGCACCAGTGTCTCAGAAACACTCTTACCCGTTATTTCTTTAAGACTGACCTTTTCAGCTACTCAAAACATCTATAAGCATCTAGAGTTCATGTTTAGAGGGGTTGACTAAAGTGCCCTATCAAGCATTATGAAATAAAAACAGGGCATTCTCCTTCCATCAAGATGCTTATACTTCAGGCATTTTTCCCAATAGCTATGGGATATCTTACACTTTCATGTTCCAACAAAGACTAGAGGTCTTTGGATATGGGAGTATTCTTCTTAAGCATTTATCTGTTAACATAACCCAGAAATCACCAATAATATCCAAAAATTATTAACCAATTTTAGCTTTTAGTTTCACGGTTGGATAGATATATTCACTTTGTCACTATTAACACTACTAAACGATACATGGCACATTTTTATAGTCAAATGCCAAATTATATATAATACGGGAACAAAAAGGAAGGATAAAAGTAAATGTGGTGCTATGAAGCTACCTTCATATTCCCAGATCACGTTTCTTATGGACCATTAAAAAACTATCTGGGAGTCAATTAATAATATAATTATATTATTATAATATAATTATATATATATAATTATATATAATTAATTAACCTGGCAAGAAAATCCTAATTTCCATTCACTCTCCTTTCCAGCCATGTTTATTCTCTAAATGACTAAGAGAAAGAAAAACATTCATATACTAACACTTCATCAACCTGAAAACCATAGTTATAGATCAAATTAAAAAAAAAACAATAAGGCTAGAGATGAATATGAAAGTCTAATTTGCCAGTAATCTAGAACAAAATCATGGCAGTCCAGAAGGCTAAATAAAACGAGGGTCACACACTAGAGGCTCTTTAGAGGCCAGCTGCTTTAACTTATTAGAAGGCTGTGTTTCCCCAAAGAGATCAAAGAGATCGGCAACACAATAGCCTGCCCTGCAGCAGAGAGAGGAATTGGTGGGGGAGGGTGACACAGGACAAGTAAGAAGTCTCTCTAGTGGCTGGCTCCTTTATCTCTCTAATCTTTCAACATTTACCCTGATATCTGGCTCTGTGTTGTTATGAAGACCAATTAGGATTCCTGCCTCATCCGCACCCCATAGTTCCCGCCATTACCTGTCCCTTTGGTGGCACACATATACACACACACACACACACACACACACACGCACACACACACACACATACCCGTTCTGCTTCAAGTCACCCACTGAGGTCATGTCACTGTCTTGTTATTGTTTTTGTTTTATTGACACAGTCTTGCTACATAATCTGGGCTGATCCTGAACTTACTATATATATCCCAGGCTGCCTTCAAAGCAGAGACAATCATCACTTCAGCCTCCTGAGATCTGGAATTCCAGGCATGCACCACCACACTCATTCATCTCTCTTTTGACCATACCTGTCAGCCAAACTGTGCAACCACGAAAGCCACCTCTGGTCCCCACCACCTGACCTCTCTTGTTCCTGCTGACATGGTGGGCTTGATAGGTTACGTTAGTTGCTCTCTGCATCCCCTAGAAAAGAAAAAAAGAATTCTGGTTCACACAAGTCCTTTAAAATGTCAACACAACACAGATTCCTTGTAAACATACAATCAGTACTCTGCATTGTTGTGGAATAATCTTTTTGTACATTGGAAGACGTCTCACTCTGATTGCTTTATTAAAAAGCGAAATGGCCAATAGATACGCAGAATTTCCAGGCACAGAAGACACTGGGAAGAAAAGGCAGAGATGCCAGGGTTTGCAGAGCAAGCAGAATGGGTACTACAGAGATGAGTTAATAAAGACAAAAGGCAGAAAGCAGACTTAAAAAAAAAAAAAAAAAAAAAAAAAAAAAAAAAAAAAAAAAAAAAAAAAAAAAAAAAAAAAAAAAAAAAAAAAAAAAAAAAAAAAAAAAAAAAAAAAAAGGTTAAGTTATAAGAGCTAGTTAGAAACAAGCCAAGCTATTAGCCGAGCTTTCATAATTAATAAGTCTCCACGTCATTATTGGGGAGCCAATGGTCCACCAAATAAGTCTGACTACACTGTTGAAGATGTCAAAAGAAAGGAAAAGTTAAAACAGCTACCTTCTATTTTCTTTTATACACTATCACAATGTTTATCATCCTCACTGCAACCCAATGACATAGATCCTCTTACTACTATAGTTTTACTGAAGGCATTCAGCCTGAGAAAAGTTATTAAATAATTTACCCAAGCTCTCATAACTAGGAATAGAATCTAGAATCTTCCAGCCTTCATTTTTGTTCACATAATTATTTCGTCAGTCATTCATTCAACCATTTCTTACTGAGGTCCACCTAGTATGTCAAGTAAATAGGCTCCACCCTTGATGAGCTTCTATTTAACCGGAAAATCAAGCCAGTAAGACTGTGTTAGAAGACGACAGCGGTAGGACACATGAAAAAGAAAGCCACGCAGGAGAGAGGGGAAAGTGCGGGGTGAAGGTGATTTTAGCAGAATGATAAAGACAGCAGCTCCAGCAGAATGTGCTAGGTCTCATTCACATGCATGGGGATATTCAGTTTTCTCAACAGCACCAACTCAAAAATGACTTCCCTGCATTATGGACGCTGGGGCACCTCTGTCAAGACTCAACAGACTGTGTGTGAGTTTAATCCTGAGCCCACTATTCTGCCCCCCGTGGTTCATATTCATGCCTGGATCTATCTTTACAGCCTTATAGTATACTTTAAAGTCAAGCAGTGTGATACGTCCTGGTTGGTTCCCTTCTGCTAAAACAGCTTTGGTTATCTGAAACTTTCTGAAGTCCCTTACCAATTTTCTTATTGGTTTTCTAGCTCTTTGGGAAAAGGAGTTAATGGAATATGTTGTTTAATCTTGAGTTTTTTATTATTGTTTAGTAATCTTATGCAAGTGCACAGTATATTTAGAGTATATCATTTTCCCCTAACATCAGCTCCTCACAACTACCACCATCCATCCCTGACATCTTCATACACAGTGTCAAGGACCCCTGGTTCTCAGCCCTCCCCAACCTGCCCTTCCACCACGCCCCTTCAGCCAGTTCCCTTTCCTCCCTCAGTTAGCATCACATCTGCTTTGCTCTTGCCTAGAATCATTACCCTCGCTTAAGATCTCTTCCTTCTCTCTTCTCTCTTCTTTCTAGTTCTGTAAACTATAAACACATACATACAAATGTGCTTACAATTTTAAATCTAGGTGCAAGAGGAAATATGCAGCATTTGTCTAAAACTGGCTTATTTTACTTAAAATAATGATTCTTTCACTTTCGTCCATTTTCCTGTAAATTTAAGAGTGACATTTTTCTTTATGGCTGCATAAAATCTCATTATTTATAGGGACAACATTCTTTATCCATTCATCTGCTGATGAACATCTAGGCCGGTTCCATTTCCTGGCTATTGTGAATGGCACAGCTATTCATACAATGCCCAATATCTATGTGGTGTCTTGACTCAGGATCTGAAACCCTATAACCAAGCTCAGGGTGCTTGTTATGTCAATTTAACACAAACCAGAGTCATTTGAGAAGGGGAAACCTCAATTGATAAAATGCCTGCCCTTAATATCAGACTGTAGCCACATCCGTAGAGCATTTTCTTAATTAGTAGTTGGGGGCAGCCCACTGCTTTGTTGTACCATACTGAGTAGTTGGTGCTGCTGGATTCTACAACAAAGCAGGCTGACCAACCCTGGATGTTGCACTCCTCCATGCCTTCTGCATCAGCTCCTGCCTCCAATTTCTGCCTGAGATCCTGCCCTGACTTCCTTCAGTGATGACACGGATACCCTTTCCTCCCCAAGTTGCTTTTGCTCGTGGTGTTTCATCACAACAAACTGAAACTCTAAAACACAGGGTATAGCAGTGCCATGTGGTAATTCTATTTTCAGAATGCTGAGGAACCACCATAATGACTTCCATAGTGGCCACACACATTAACGTCTCCACTAATTAGTAAGTCTTCTCTTTATCCAGTACCTGCCATCAATCACTGTTCTTGCTTGTTTATTTTTGTTATGGGGGGGGGGATTACTTTGTGGGTTTTTTCATGTTGAAACAGACTCTTACTATGTAATCCCTGAGTGTCTTGAAATTCACTATATAGACCTGGTTGGTCTCCAGTTCACAGAGATTGACCTGCCTGGGATTAAAGGTTCCCACCAGCAGCCTGTCTGATGCACTGTTGGCAAAGACTGTTCTATAGGCTTTCTTCACCCAGTGATGTTCCTTCACAATGCAGAATCTTCATTGTTTTGCAGATAGTGATTCTCTTCGTCTACTGTGTGGTTCCAGGGATCAAACTCAGATCACTGGGCTTGGCACCAAGACCCTTCAACCTTGAGCTGTCTTGGCAGCCCACAGAATCTTATTACTACAGCCAGTTTGTCAATTCTTACGATCACTTCCTACACCACTGGAGTTCAGGAAACACATGTTTGTTCGTTATCTCGAAATGTTCTAAGTTTCCTCTAGCAGTCTCAAAGTTCCAGGTCTTTTATGAAAATCTCTGATCCATTTGGATTTTACTTTTGCGTGGGGTCAGAGACAGATCAAGTCTCAGTTGTTCTCATGTGAAAATCCAGTTCCTAGGAACAACTGACAAGGATATCTTTTCTCTAATGTATATTCTTCACTGTTTTGTGCTCTGACTGGGTTTCTCTGGGTCTCCAATTCTCTCCCACTGCTCTCCAGATGTGTCAGGAGATGTCCTGTTCCTATGGCTCTGTAACATAATGTGAGCTGAGGTGTTGACATCTCCAGCACTATCCTTCCTCTGAGGACCTTTAGCTAGCTCTGGGCCTTCTGGGCTTCCCTGTGAACTTTATGACTGTCTCTAGTTCTGTGAAGCATCTCACTGAGATTTTGATAAGGACTGTACTGAATCCACACATTGCTCTCACTAACACAGCTATTTTCATAGTACTAATCCTGTCTGTTCATGAGCAACAGAGGTATTTCCACCTTCTAATGTCTGCTTCAATTTCTTTCTAGACCTCCCTTGTTGGGAACTATCACCACCTTAGCTACGTTTACTCCTACAAATGTTTTGTTTGGGAACACTACTGTGAATGGGGATCTCCCCACCCACACCCTGACTTCTCAGTGAGTTCTTCCTTTGGTTTTCGAGACAGGGTTTCTCTGTGTAGCCCTAGCTGTCCTGGAACGTACTTTGTAGCTCCAGGAGGCCTCAAACTCAGAGATCCTGCACTGCCTCTGCCTCCACAGTCCTGGAATTAAAGACAAGTGCCACCACCTCCAGCTTTGAGTTCATTATTAATAGGTAGAAAAGCTGCTGATGTTTTAATGATAATTTTGTATGTTGTTATTTTGCTGAAAATACTTAGCTGTTCTATATTGTCTGATGGAGTCTTTAGAGTCTTTTAAGGATTGTGTGGTCAGGAAATAATAATTTGACTTCTTTCCTATCTGTATCCCTTTTATTTATTTTTCTTGGCTTACTGCTCTAACTAATAAGGTTTCAAACAAAATGTTGAGTAAACTGAAGAGAATGGGTACCTTTGTCTCGTTCCACAATTTTACAAGAAATCCTCTCAGCTTTTCTCCACTTACTACAATGTTGGCTATAAATCTATTATATACCGCCTTTATAATCCTTCCATTCCTAATTGGAGATCATTTATAAGGAAGGGATGCTGAGCTTGGTGACAAAGGCCCTCCCTGTACTGATTGGGAGGATCACAGGGTTTAGGTTCTGAAGTCTATTTGCTGGTTGCACTTACTGATCTGTATAAGAACACTGTATCTCTAAAATGAAAATCACCTGGCCATAGTATATGAATGTCTTCATATATTCTTTGATTAGATTTGGTAAGAATTTCACTGAGAATTTTTTTATCTGTTTATCAGATAAAACTGGTCTACAATTTTCTTTCTTGGATATGTTCTTTCTGATCTTGGAATTTGAGTAATCAGGAGTCCCAGAGCGAGTGTGGTAGTGCTCCATTTTGTTTAATGGAAGAATTTGTGGGGCACTGGTTAGCTCTTTAAAGATTCAACAGTAACTCCATCTAGATCTAGTCTTTGTTAGGCAGGTTTTTATTACTGCTCTAAACTCACTGGCTGTTAAGGAACTCCTTAACTTATTTATATCTCATTGGCCATCAGAAATACTTATCTGGAGATGAGAAGGGGGTACCGAAATCACCTGCTATTGTTCTATCAAGACCTACCTCACTCTTTATGCCCGCTGGCATTTCTGAGATTGTGAGCCCCAATGTTTGGTGCATACATGGTAACAAAAGCTACTATGGTCAGCCTAACAATATGGCAAGCTTGGAATCTAGACTGCCCAATCCAACATGGTGCCAGGGAATGCTTAGAGGCCACTTACAGGTACCAACCTAGAGACCAGCAGTGGGAAGTTAACCAGTGCTGGACTTTACTAGTATGAGTTAAGGCTAAATCAGGTATTCACTCCCTCTCCTTGTCCCAAGCCAATGATACCTCTCACGAAGCTGTGCTGCCTGAATGGGGAGAGGGTGAGGTATATAATACAAAATTGTCTCCCTATCTTATGGATCTATGTGCTCCTATTTCCGTGCTGTGCCCACATGCTATGATACCTCCCCCGGCTTCCATGGCTCTTGAAGGTTATTACAGCTGTTGTTAATCTTTCACCAGAGAATGATCACTTGGAACGCCTGCTATCTTACTGATGTCCACCAATAACCATATTTCTTATCTTTTTGAGACAGGAAATGTACACCAAGCTGGCTCTGAACTCACTAGATAACCAAGGATAACCTTGAACTCCTGATACTCCTGCCTCCACCTCTCAAATGATGAGATGATAGATAGAGCCACCACTTCTGTATCTTTTTATTTATGCACATGTGAGTATATCTGTGTGTATATGCCCTGTGTGTCCAGGTACCTGTGGAGACATGAAGAAGGCATTTGATCCTCTGGAGCTGGAGTAACCAGCAATTGTAAAACACCCAGTGTGGGAACTGGGAACCACACCCAGGTCCTCTGAAAGAGAACACTCTTAAACAGCAAAGCCATCTCTCCAGCCTGAGACTATTTGAAGGAATCAATTTCCATCCGATAATCTGCCTCCATACTCTGCTTCTGCTTTGTAGAATTGCCTAATGGTAGACTGTCTTCCCACGTTCCCTCTCCCAGTCATGTACAGGGAAGGCATATCCTGCCCAACTGAATTTTACTACTCATTGCCCTGAGGTATGAAACTTTCACAGGTCAAAGGGGCAACCTAACAATTCCTTTCATAAGAACACCAGTAAGACCGTTGATGGATATATTTCCAATAGAATTATTCTACATATATTGAATAATTGCTTATGAAAATCTCTAACATGGAAAACAAAGCTTAGCAGCTATGCGTTTCAAACCTGGAAGGGTTCCAGACACAGACACTGGCCTCTTCTGGAAAGCAGAGACCCTCTCTGGAGTGCGCTCCCATCCTCCTGCATAGAAGGGAGCTAGGTGTCTGCTGGCTATCAATGAAGGTAAAGGGCCTCTATTCGCCAAACCTGTTTGACTTGCTCATTTTGTTTGGGGCTGTTTTCAGGTCACTTGACTCCTAGACATGAAGAAACCTGAATAGAAACTGCTTTCATTTTTTTTTTGTTCCTATGAAATATTTCCTGCTTTTTCTTATTAAACTGAGTTTAACTGTATCAAAATTACCAGGCAAACCATGAACTGCTAAAGTTACCAATGAAAGAAAATACAAGATACATAGACTATCACCTCATTTGGTCACTAAAAGGATGCACTCTGATGATTTCTTGCCTACTATACTAAAAGGGGATCTGGCAGAAAACCATGGCAGTCTGGGTGTAAGAAACATTTTGTTTACATATATTCGATATTTTTCACACTTAAAAATAAATCTGAAGACAGAAGTGACAGTTCACACACCTGTAATCCCAGAACTGGGAGTGGAAGCCAAGAAGTTAGGAGCTTAGGGCAAGCCTCAGCTACATAGCAAGTTTGACACCAAATGGACCTTATCAAAACAAGCAAACAGATAGTAACTAATACTAAAATAAGTACATCTAAATTTAGAGAAATCCAAGATAGTCAAATAAAGATACCCATTGCTCACCCATTCCCAAGGAAGAACTCAAAAAAAAAAAAAAAAAAAAAAAAAAAAAAAAAAAAAAAAAAAAAAAAAAAAAAAAAAAGAATAGCTTTGATTTCTATGTAAGTGACTAGGAAGGTACCCAAGAACTCAGACAGACAGACAGAGGTGGGAACCCAGGAAGACATAGAGCTGGGGTGCCAGGATAGAGAACAGAGCCTAAGGTAAACCTGGCTCTGTCGGGGGCTGTGCCTACCACAGGGAAATGAGTGAATTCATGAGCCCAGTAGTCCCCATCATCCGGATGCCAGCAGTCGTAGCCACAGGCCAGCTTCACAGTCATCACAGGTATGAACACAACTGGAAGGGCTGCCTGGAGTCCACAGTGAGCCTCTGCTCTAGAAAAGTCCCTCACATTGTCCTCACACTGTCTGCCTACTTCATCTCCACAGCCACTGCTTACTGCTCACTGCCAGGTCAATACGGAGCTGCTGAAATATATACTGTCTTAGGTATAGAAGTTTCTACATCCTGCCATCCCTGGTGTTACTTGTGTTTCTGAGATGAAAGTGGGGGTGGAGGGGATGGGGGAGTGGGGGGGTGTACAACCCTAGCAAGCTACGTGTAGTCACTCATCATCACATCAACATGCCATTTAAAGGGAAGAAAGGGTATCTATTCAATGTGGCCGCAATGCAAAGATGAACAAAAGGTCCATTGACCTCTGAGTTCATTTTCTGGGTGCTAACATGGCATCTGGGATTAAATAAAGGGACTAAGGTACACCTAGCTAATAGGTCCTGGTCAATATGTGACCCTGCCTATCACTAATCTATTATTGTCCTGCACTCTGGTATGGCATCAGAACTGTATAAAATCTGTTCCTGAAAGTGAAGTTCTTTCTCTTGCTGGCACCAGATTAGGTAAAAATTTTTATTTTTTCTTATTCAACAGCATGGAGCTCCTTGACCAATTCCAATTCCTTAGGATGCAATGACTCAATAGTTAGACAAAGAGAAAGGACAAGTGTCTCCAGGGTACCTTTGCTTCTGCTAGAGCAAATGAAAGTGCCACAAACATTCTACCACACTCATATAAAAGGCTGCAGCCTCACTAACCTGACTGTACTGTGACCCCAGAAGCCAAGTTCCCTGTATCAGAAGAAGAACAGGTAGGTAGCCCACAGCATGATGTGCCACCTCTAAGACCTAAAGAGCCAAGGACCTTATACCCTGCTATCTGGGGCCTATGGAACCAGCATGCCACTGTAACCACTAGTGCTCCTTGCTTTAGGGCTTGAAGACATGCCTTCTATGGGCCATGTCCCTGGTGTCATAATTCCCAGTGCTGGAGACTCTGCTCCCAGTATCCAACCCTGCGAGGCCTGTGAACGTGGTCCCAATACTGTCCCAGCTACCAGAGACAGTGCTGCAACCAGACTCAGCACTCAACATCCATGGCAACCTGTATCCACAGCAGAAGTTCACTACTACAGTAATTGCACAAACACAGTGGCCTCAGCCACTGAGATAGTCACAAGTATTGGTAAGGTAGATTTATAGATAAAGAATGCACAGTAGACTAGCTCTGTACCTACTCAGAACCAAAATTAAAAAATTTTAACCAACTAATGCTCTATGTCACATCCATGAGAAACGTCTTTCTGTCACATCCATGAGAAACGTCTTTCCTGTTTTTGTAGGATAGTCCATAAGCTCAGAAGAGGTTAAACCAGAAACATGGAAAGCAACACACAGACACAAGACCTACTTATGAGATAAGTACTAGGGATCTAATCATAGGTTCTTAGTCTCTTACTATATACATCTCCCCAACCAGGGCTTTATTTTCAGTAACTACTTTCACATCTCCAATTTAAGTTTGTTTTTTCTTTTTCCTAGTCAAAGCAAAGAGCAGAACAAGGTTTCTCAACTTCAGTATGGATGAGTTTTTAGAGCTAGTAATTCTTGGTTTTTGAAAGCTACATGATAAATGTTTAGCAGCCTTGACCTCTACCCAACAGATATCAAAAGCATCACCCCACACACACACACATTCCATAAAACCAATCAAAATACCTCCAGAATTGCCAACCACCCTAAAGGTGGCAAAATGTTTCAACCAGTTGAGAATCACTAAGAAAAGAATCATCAGTAAGAAAAGAATCATCGTGGAAATTCAATGTGTTAGAAACAGATAGGACACTTACTGACACTTCAGATACAAAGAAGCAACTATGGTAAAAGGAAGGTCAATGCAGCTAGACTCCTGCTATGCCGCTCAAAGACAAAATGCAAGGTAGTCACTGTCTCCTGCCCAAGGAAGAACGTAAAAACACACAACTATACAAATCCATGGAAAAGTACAATAAAAAAAGAAAGAAAGAAAATGGGCAGTGACTCCAACTAGTAGCTAGACCTAGACCTCCAACTGCTGGAATGTTCTATACTGTAAGGATCATTAACTGCACCTACAGCACTAGATACGTGGTTAGTACAAATAAGGAATTGAGTTTATTTTATTTAACAATAAAGTTGTCACGTGAGGCTAGTGGCTACCATACTAGACAACAAAGACCCTTCTAGACTTTACCATCACCTTGTTAAACATTAGTCAGGTTGTCATTACTGTATCAAAATATCAAGGAAGACTCATAGACTCAGAGGTTTCAGGCCATGGTCTCTGAGCATGCTTCAAGAACTGTTGTGAGGCAAAATCTTGTGATGCTAAGTACATGAGGAACAAGATGCTTACCACATGGCAGCTGAGAACTGACAGGAAGTGGGCAGGATTCTAACCGCCCCTTCACGAACGTCCCCAAAGACCAGACTTCCTCCCACCAGAACCTTTTAACGGTTCTACCACCTACCAACAGCACACGGGCTGCTAACCAGTGCTTACCACATGGGCCTTTGGAGGATATGTATGTAAACCCTATTAGTCAGCAGTAAAAGTGTACATCTTGGTAGAATCTGAGCTTTCCCTTGTACAATAACATGACCAATTCCTGTCCCAGCCTAGATGGAGGACAATGCTTTACATGTCCCACCTCAGCCTGGGTTTCTCGGTACCATCTTAGTCTTCCTGAAATCCAGACTGGACCACTGGCCTTCTATGAAGGGATCTAACAGCACAGGAGAACAGACGGGCAGATGTAAAGTTGGTGGAAGAAAGATAGTCATTTATTTGGTTGTCTCCCAAGTATAAGGTCAAATCCATCAGAGGAGAATTCCCTTTGGCCTTCTTCCCCTACACACCCGGGATGTGCATACACAAAGAGGGTATTCTATATCTGATTAGCTAATAAGCAATTGCAAGAATAGTTCTCACATGCCAGAAACCACAGAGCCTAACTTTTAACTAATTAAACCTCTGTACCCTTGACATATGCATAATTTAGCCTGATGGGGATGGTTAATAATCCTAATTACAGATGAGGGTGCTGAAGCACCAGGGGCTAAGGGAATGTGCTCACGGTTGTACAGATGGTTAAGGGACAGAACTGCAACCTGAATCCTACCATATCCACCATTCACTCCCTTCCTCAGACTAGGGATTTATATCCTCACAGGCACCCAGGTTACTCTACACCCTACCCCTCTGCCCTTCCTGTCACATAAGCACTCCGCAGATAAAAAACATCACTAATGAAATATGTATACACACACAGGATAGTATTACCACATGAAGAGCTATACAAGCAATTCAAGCCAGGAGCAAGTGACTATGTAAGAGGTCCACATGGTAACACACTTAAGGAAAAAAAGGCCAAAGCTCTGAAGATCCCAGTCCTCCTAAGGGGTTGTAGACAGCCCACACAGGGGGAAATATAAAGTCCTAAAGATGTAAGGTGAAAAAGAAAGTTGTGTGCTGAACTAGAGGTCTGAGTATTGTTGCTTGGTTTTGCTCTTTTAGGGAGCCCACCACACAGCTCCCAGATAAATAAAACACGGAGGTTTATTCTTACTTATAAATGCCTGGCCTTAGCTTGGCTTGTTTCTAACCAGCTTTTCTTAACTAAAATTATCCCATCTATCACTTTTGCTTTTCTATTCCTGTATATCTTTCTTTATTTCTTGCTTCCTGGCTTGCTGTGTAGCTAGCTGGGTGGTTGGCCCTGGGTCCTCCTCCTTCTCTGGCTACTTCTTTTTTCCTTCCAGATTTTTCCTTTTATATATTCTCTCTGCCTGCCAGCCCCACCTATCCTTTCTCCTGTCCTGCTATTGGCCATTTAGTTCTTTAGATCAACAGGTGTTTTAGACAGGCACAGTAACCCAGCATCACAGTGTTAAACAAATGCAACATAAACAAAAATAAGACACATTACAATAATATTCTACAGCACATGGGGAATGGTAGGAGAAGAAAACAGAAAACCCAGAATAAGACTATGCTTTAGAATCTCATGCTGGGTTTCAGGTGTGTCTCTGGGAACAGCAGTAATGAATACTATCAAGACAACTGGCTTGCACAACCCAGTCCACCATAGAGCTAACCCAAGCAGGGCACTCAGCAGGACATGATTCTACAGAAGGGTGACACCAGAGTCCCAAAAGAGTGATCCCAAGTGACACATTACAAAGGGCAGACAGAAACTGACCCCATGCAAGAAAGATTGAATCAACTAAGAACAATATTCCTTACATTTCAGACTGATACAGAAGGGGACTACTATGAAAGACAAACTCATGGCTTTCCTTTACAACACCTGTTAGTATGAGTGACATCTGAGCAAAGCACTTCCTGGGGTCAGGAGTCACAGCACTATGTTTTCCTATCTCTTACTTACTAGTTTGCATGAAGACTCAAATATGCTCAAGTCATTAATAAACATTTTCTATGTCCTACTCAAATTAGTCATTAGGTCTTTACTTCTAGCCTAACTAAGTCAACATCTGTAACAACAATGTGCACAGGTCCCAGACAGCAGATGCAAAATGCCTACACTAAACTAAACTGTGTGATAAATGCAAAACACCCCTCCAGATCCTAATGTACAAAAAAGGCAAAAACATCAGTAATTTTACACTGATTACAAATAGTACTGAGCTTAGGTGTACATTGAAAAAATATGTTAAATAAAAATATTTGGGCTGTATTAGGCTAAACAAAATATACTATTGACATTTATTTTATATTTTTCACTTATTCTAATGTGGTCTTTCATTTGTTGTTGTTACATAGGTGAATCAATTTCTCTTAGAACTATTCTATGAAGTGTTTCAACTAAGTCCTTCAAATACAGGCTTAAAATTCCAACTCAGCACCTTAATAACTCAGCACTTCAATTTTTTCATTAATATAATGGAGATACTAAGTATGATAACTCTGAATTCTGGGACAGCATATGTCCACCATCACACACAATCAGGGTCCTTGTTTTTAAACCCCACCCAAGGAAATGTCACAAGAACACAACAATTTAATTTAGATACATTTCAGCCTTCTTCACAACTTCTCAGCTCAAAACTTCAGGAACCATCTTTTAACATTTCTCTCCTTTTCATCACCTCAGTCTCGTCTGGTCTTCCCTGTCCTGTCTTTGCTCCTTTCAGCCAGTCATTCATCTGTTCATCCTGGACCAACCAGTAACAAAAACACCTTAAATAATGCTGCTATGCCAGGACGCTTCCAGTCTACCTGATCCTCACTATGGTCCAATCAGTGGCTGCATTTCTTCTGCAAACCAGTCTTCCAGGATTACCAATTTATGTAATGAGAACATTAACAGTGTACAGCTTCTTTACATTCACACCCATCACTAAATTTAAGTGTGTTAGCAAGGTTATTGGTTTACAGAAAGAAAAGAGAAAGTTCGGGACGTTAAGATTTCTCCATTCAAAAATCATCCTAACTCTTTAGGTAAACATTTACAGCACACAACTCTGCTCCAACCCATCTTTATCTCTACTCCCCAACAGTAATCAAACTCCCTGCAGTAATCAAACAAGTCTCTACTCAGGGGTGTAATGGTTCCCACCCACCTCCTAAACATAAGGTCCTCCATAAACTTATAAAATCACCTGGGGCCAAACTAACCTTGCTTCTAACCTGTAATAAAACTTCTGCTTTGTGCCACTCACTGTGTGGTCCATGAAAACCTATCAGGGAATAAAAGCCACTTAAATCAGTTGCCATGGACAACCAGAAAGTGCTAAGCTCACATTTTTTTATATCCACGTCTAGCATGAATGGATACATAAAATACACACTAATTTAGCAAATAATGTAGTATCTAAATGACTTAGAGCTGGAAAGTTGGCTCAGCAGTTAAGAAAACTTGCTATTGCAGGGGATCTGGGTTCAATTCCCAGCACCGGAATGGTGGCTCAGAACCATCTGTAACTCCAGTCTGAGGGGATCCAACACCACTTTTTGACCTCATTGGAGAGCAGGCACACAAATGGTGCATATACATACAGGCAGGCAAAACACTCAGACACATAAAATAATTTTGAAATAAATGAATGACTTGTAAACAGTGTTACTGAAGTTATTTTTAAATGCTCCAATTTAATCAACTTACTCCCCAACCCTTAAAATGCTTGTTGAAAGGTTTCGTTGACCTTTCAAGTTCATTATCTTCCCTACTCACAAAAACAGTCCTGTAAAGGACACACTGTTATACCCTGAGTCATCGAGATTTAAAGTTGAGTGACTTTCCTCAAGATCATCCAACTCACAAATGACAAGGGAAAGACTAGAGCCCATGCCCGAAGTCCAGGACTCCTTCCAGTATCTTGATTTCCCTTTACCACCCAACTCTCCTAACCTTCTAAGAAGTTAAGGACAAGAATCAAAGGAGACAGTAAGAATTCTTGATCCTGACAGCAGACATGGTAAATTAATGACTTCAAAAGAACATTTGCCTGAAACAGCTTTTTACTTCCCCCTGACTTGCCAAGGGCAAGTGATGATTTGCAAGACTGAGTTTAAACTTCACGATCCTGTTAGCTGTGGAATAAAAAAATTCCATCTAAAACCTAAAACCAGTGCCTTTGCAGCTTCCAAAGTTGGACCTTCGCGCTTATCATCTTTACTGCTACCACCAATGAATAACTACAGAAGGAAGCAGCCTTCTGAGGATACAGTACTTGGCCAACAAGGCTAACTGGCACTCGCTGCTCAATGTTAGAAACCATTAATCTTCCCACACCTAACTGTCACCAAGAATCGAGTCTTTAAAAGTATGTCTGTGTCAGGCATTCTGATTTAAAACAGACACACAAAGAACTTCAGTTCTGAGCAGTCCCGATTCATGAATGGCCACATTGTTGGGTATGCTCCCAGCACACTGCAACTCAGAAATGTAAAGACGGGGAGGCCGATCCAAACCTGAGCCAAGCCCAAAAAAAACCAGGAACATGCGGAGGCGCCTTCCTCCATCTCCGCCGCAGCCCTCGGCCTCTCCAGACTAGGAGACAGCACAGTTCACCTCCGCGGGCCGCCGCCTGGGTCCCCGCCCCCGGCTCCCACAGGATGCACAGGCAGCCCGCGGCTCCCACAGCCGCCTCCGCTTCTCGAGCTCCCGGCTAGGGCCTCCACTCACCCAGTTCTGCACGTTATTGCTCAGCTTGACTTTCTTGCACAGACTCCCAGGAATCTCCATGACCACGAAGCGCAGATGCCCAGCTACTGAGTGCCGGGGTAGCAGAGCAGGAGCCAAGAGGCCGGGGGCGGGACGGAGCAGGGAGAGGGGGCGGGGCCTACGCGCGGGGCTCTGGGCGCGCTGACGTGCACCCGCCCGAGCTATCACTCGCCTCTGCCAGAGCTCGGCGTCTCTGCGGCGCGGAGGGCGGAGCGAAGAGGGAAACGCGAGGTCTGAACCTCAACGTCCAATCACCAGGGACGACGCTTAAAGCTCCGCCTTGACCCAGGAGGAGGGGCGGGGCCTGAGGGTTAATGGGGGACCCGCCCACGTTAGGGATTCTGAGCATGCGCAGTGAGCGAGCAGGAGCACTGCCTGCAGAAGGGCGTGGGAGATGCTCGGGCGGAGGCTGTTTGAGGAAGATGCTGACGTGGACTCCTGCTGCTCTAGCTCTTCTTCTGCTAGTCCAGCTTATGGCTTCCACAGGCTCGATTTGTGCACTTGTCAACCAGGCCGCTTTCTAAAAATGTTTTCCAGCTCTGCAAAAGGAAGAATTAATTTAATAAAGAGTTCAGCTTGTTCACATGTTGCTAATCGCTTTCAAATGCTACTCAGTACACAATTAATTGTCCATCTTTTGACATTAGTAGTGTCTCATCCAGGATTGGAAAGTATTTGTAAGGTGCCTTCTTCGCCACTTGCAGACCCCCACTTCAGGTCTATGGATATTTCTATGCAGTGTTTGTCGCCATTCACTAGCCCCAAAGTACTTGCTTCTCTAGAGGACTGAAATCCAAGTCCCTGGTAAGCAAGGCGGAATGATCACCTATAGAGGGCATTTTCAACCTCCTCTATTCCAAGACTGGTTCATAAAAGAATGGGGCTGAGCATGGGATGCCTTCTCCAGGAGTTATAGCCCTTCCTTCCCATTCCCATAACCTTCCACTCCGGTTCCACAGCTGCACCAAAAGCGGTTCTTTCTGCTCCTGATAACCGCCAGCACCTGAGGCACACACACAAACACACTGTGCACACCAATCTTCAACACCTGAGGCTCGCTAGCCTTGCGTCTTACTAGCCATTCAGCCTCTATTTGTTAACACCACTGACAAGGTCTCAAATTAGTCCCTTCCCACATCTAACCATGTTCATCACACACACATACACACACACACACACACACACACACACACACACTATACTGCCCTCCACTCCCTTGGCACCCTCTCCATTCCCAATACTGTCTCAGAGTAGTGTTTACAAAATGCAATTCTGATCGTGTTCCCCCACCTCTTAAAATGTTGATGTTTCTCTTTCCATCTATCTAGAGGATTCTTAATCTAAGGGTCTGGCTGTGAATTCAATACAATTCTAAATTCAGCCAGAAAGAGGAATTAGATGAAAGAGGATTCCAAATTAAGGACCACAATGAACAGGAGAGTGTGGGTAAAGGCCAATGATACATGTTTATGAAAATATCATACAGAAAACAGTTCTTTTGTATGCACCTAAAAATTAATTTTTTTTAGGATTCCAAGATTCACATGAAGAAAAACAAAAGTGCCACCTTTGGAGCCAGCCATTTCTCAGAGAGTTTCCATTCTTGTGTGAGGGAAATGGTTCTTAGATACAGTCTGAGCTATGGGAGTACTCATTGACTGTCATTTGGTCCTTACTGCTAAGCTCTGTTGAAGGATGTTATCTCACATCAAAAATGTCATACACAATCAGAAGACTAATAACCACAAGATCAAGAGACCATCGGGTGTGTTTAAGTGTTTCTAGACATAATTAAGAGCTAGCTATTCTTGGGAGCTGCTGTAGAACCAATTTTTTATTTTTATGTATATGAGTGTTTTGCCAGCACATATAATTGTGTACTATATGGCTACCTGGTGCCCATAGAGCCCACTTGGGTATCAAATCCCTTGGAAGTGGAGTTACAGACAATTGTGAGCTGCAATGAGGGTTTAGAGACTTGGACCCGGGTCCTCTGGAAGAACAACAAGGGCTCTGCCAACTGGTATATATATATATATTATGTGTACAGTATTTTGCCCTCATGCACACTACACCAGAAGGCACCAGATGTCATTATAGATGGTTGTGAACCACTATGTGGTTGCTGGGAATTGAACTCAGAACCTCCGGAAGAGCAGCTAGTGCTCTTAACCTCTGAGCCAACTCTCCAGCCCCCACCAACTGATTTTTAAAACTGGCAAGCTGTCAAGAAAGAAAACATTTCCTCTCCTTTCCCTGTGGGAGGGGTGTGTGTGTGTGTGTGTGTGTGTGTGTGTGTGTGTGTGTGTGTGGTGTCAATTGAAACTCAGAAACTGCAAAAACAACAAGATTTACTTAGGGTCCTCAGAGCTCCAGGTCAGGAGACAGAGTTCAGATAGTTCTGAATCATTGTTCTAAGGAAGACAGGTGTGAGAATTTAATGCAGACTATTGATTGCTAAGAAGGAATAGGGGCTATGTGGCTGGCAAAAAGTAAACAAAATAATGTTAAAAAATAGAATAAAAGTGTTCATAAAGCAAGAGCCAGATAAATGCTTGCTATGTAAGTTGAGCCACTGAGCCCAGTAGAACTGACAAATCATTGTGGTTACTACAGATATCTGCACAGTGTGGAAGTGACTAAAACTCATATCCTGGGCAGTAGTTTAAAAAACAATGAGTCCTCATTCCTAATGGGTTCTTAGATTCATTTTTAAAAACATAGGGCCTTTGTCACAATTTCCCACTTAACCAAAAAGACACCTGAGAGAAACTTTTCTGACCTCAGGTCTTCACAGTTGTTCGGAAGACCTGTCAATACTTTGGTCATGCCAAGGGTTTTCACTTGGACCGGTGTGAACACAAACTCCTTCCTGGGTGGTTCACCTCAGACCCTGACCCACTTGGGTTTCCTGGCCTGTTCTCCTTCAGGTGTACTCCAGCATCTCTGGAGCTCACTCTGAAGCACTTTCTCTCTCTCTCTCTGTCTCCATCCCTGCTTCCACACCTCATGCTCCCAGCCCCATCTCTTTAGTTCAGGCAAAGCTCATCTCTACTCTGGCTCCTCCTCCTTGTACAGAGGGACTTCACATGTAATAAGCTGAGAGCAATTATAGGACTTCATTTATTTCCCCCTTGTTATTGGAGTTTTAAGGCAAATCCTTGGCTCCTATAGCCCGAACAGATGAGGATCAGCCCTCTGTCTCACCTGTCACAATACATGAATTTAAGGTAAAGTTAATACTGTAAAGCAAAGGAGATTAAATCAGTGTGGCACATTGATTTAACAAAAGCCGCTTCTAAATGTGTGTTCACTGCCTGATATCACTGCTCTTGCCTGCCTGTTACCCGTGCTCAGGAAACTATTGATTGATACATAGTGTGGTGGTATTAAAGAAAATGGCCCCCAAAGGGAGTGGCACTACTAGGAGGTGTGATTTTGTTAAAGAAGGAATAGCCTTGTTGGAGGAAGTGTGTCACTGTGGAGGAGGGTTTTGAGGTCTCATATATGCTCAAGCCACACTTCCTGTTGCCTGCATGTCAGAATGTAAAACTCTCAGCTCCTTCTCCAGCACTATGTCTGCCTGTATGCCACCATATCCCTAATACAGTGGCTGAATGAGTTAATAGAGAAGAAGGAAGAAATCTCCCTTGCAAGATTTCAAATAGTTGATGTAGAGCCTGTGAGTGCACAAAAGCACATGCCTCTGACCCTTACTGTGGGCTGTGCATGCTTCCTTTCAAAGAGCACATTACAGTAACAGCAGGAAAGAGCTCTGGATGTGACAGAAGTGACAGAATCTCCCAGAACCAGGTCCAGTGAACAATGAGGTCACTAGAGTATAACCTTCATACAATAGGGGAAATGATACTTCACCTCTGTGATCTTTCTATGCTATCAAATCACTATGAGTAAAATACATATAATAATTATAAATCATATTCCAAATAGTAGGATATGCTACAAGCCCCTACCAAGTAGTCCTCAGAATTCTCATAGTCATTAAAACACTGGAAAATCAAAAGCCAGCACACTCAGGAGAAGCTAAAGAGAACGGACCAATAAATAGAAAAAGGTTAGGTAATGATCCAGACAGGATTCTGGATCACAGTAAGAAATCATCACTGACTAGAGGAAAGGTTCTGCTGTTAATAGCCCTTGCTGCCGTTCCAGAGGCTCCAAGTTCAATGCTTATCATCCACATCAGGAAGCTAACAACCATCCATAACAAGCTCCCCCAGACGACCCAGTGCCTAATGTAGCTGGATATTAATCACACACAATTGATAGGTTAATATTTATTAAAGGGATCAATAACAACTTACAACAGAAATAAAAGACAGGAAGGCTGAAACAATCCACTCATCTAAAGGGAACAGGTTTTGCTTCCAGGCATTGGGAAAGCAGAGAACGTTGTGGATCTGTAGCGTGATTTTTAAGCTGTTCCCAGCCACGCCTCATACTACAATTCAAAGATCATAGGTAAATCCTATACTATGCTGGCTAAGAGGCCACACCTCTAGGTCAAGGTGATGCACTTGACTCCCACGGCAGCCCTCTTCTGGCACATACCTACAACGGCACACAAACATATATGTGTGTGTGTGTGCGCATACACATATACACATAATTTAAAATAATAAAGCTAAATCTGAGTTTAGAGCTTTGTTTTATTTTTAATTATTTGTTTTATTTGTTGAGGTTATAATATAGTTAAATCATTTCCCCTTTTTTCTTTTCTCCCTCCAAACTCTTCTAGATATCTCTTCTAGCTACATGGCCTCTTTTCATTAATTGGGGTGTGTGTGTATTTCAAAATACATAACTATAACCTTTCAACCTGCTCGGTCTAAAGAGTGTTATATGTACGTTTTCAGGACTGATTATCAGGTACTACTTAACCAATTGGTGTACTCTTCCCTGGGAGGCACCATTTCTACTCACCTCAGCACTCCTCAGTATCGCGGTAAAAACCCGCCCTGAGATATGTTTTAAATGGGGTTTATTTTGTGAAAATCGCTTACAAAACAGAGCCAGTTTTAAGAGAAGATTACAGGATAAGGTTTCAGCACACCAGAGCCTTTCTAAGGAAGATTCCTCATCCCCACATCGTACATCCGAACTCCAGCGCAGCTGGGCCGAACTGCTCAGTCGGGAACTCTCGCGAGAGAATGACGACTTCCTGTCCTTGTCCTCTCCCTCGAAGGTCTACTTTTGGAATCCTTTCCAGTTAACCACGCCCCACTCGTCTCCAGTCCTATGACGCGATCGTTCACATATATACTTCCTGATTTCCCGCTACATCTCCCCATTTTGTCTAAATAGGAAGGTTCTAAACTAGGTATAAAACTACATACTATAGGGATCATCATAAGACAGTGTCTGGGAAAGAGAAAGATACTAACATAAGTGAGGTCAAACTCCTGCTAACAAACAACAACTACAAAGTACAATTTAATATCTAAAATGTTGATACGAGAAAATGCACAAGGATTGCTTTAAGGCTGTTTATCTTAAACAATAGAGTTCTAACACTTGAGTGTCTTTGCTGAAATGTGAAGTAATAACAACCTCAACTACCTAATCTTCAACACCATCAAGACCTGAGAAGGAAAATATATATCTAAAGTTGGAAGCATGAAGTAACTTCCAGAATTTAGGAGAAGACAACGTCAGTTAACTACCTGGACAGTCATCCACCACTTCTCTGTATAGCAAGAGCATCCATCCTTGTGGCTACTGGCCTAGGATATCTGACAAGTTTCCATAGAAGCAGGGTATTTTTTGGTAGGACCATCTTATCCTGGCTAGGCAGGCTTCGGCAGTCTCTATCCCTCATCCTGCAGGTCCATTTTGGACAGTGAGCACGCTGACAGAAGTAGGGGCAAGTGCAGTCCTTTTGCCCCTCAGGCCATTATTTACCAAACAAGACAATCTCTTTGCAAGATGTCTGTGATGCTCAACACCACCTTGAGAAAGGAACGGTGATGCCAGGAGTTGTCATGTCTCTCAAGGCCAAATTTGAGATAACAAAATCTTGAATGCCATATTCTCTCGGTCTATGAAGTGGTTGAAGACACCTATCTATTGGATGTATTCTAACATGTTTCCGAAAAACCTGAGTATTCTGACTTTTAGGTGATAAATCTGAGTAACCATAATCTGCAATCCCAATCAACCAAGAAAGTGAGGCTAACATTGTAAAAATAGGCATTCCAAAATGAGTGTACAGCTCCTACAAATAATTTCAAGTATAACAATCTTAGGAAAATTGACCAAAATACACATTTT
>PVIH01009894.1:16871-79210 GCA_004025045.1 Sigmodon hispidus | reverse complement strand
CACGCACGCACGCACGCACGCACACACACACCACACGCACGCACGCACACACACACACGCACACACTTTGTCTCCCTTTTTAGGGCCTGTGGGCACCTAGTGAGGCTCCCCAGGCTGGACAGATACCGGGAAAGCCCTCAAGCGCTCACAGCCCAGATCTAACTGCATCTCCAGGCCCTGGGGACTTCTTCCCACCATCTTTCTGCTTCCCAAGCCTTCCTGACCTTAGTGTGTTATGTCTGTGCTCTCAGATTTTAGCTCGAACCCTCAAGGGTAAAGTACACCCTTCCCTGGACCTAGAGTGAGTCTGATGGCAAGGCCATGGCGGGTAGGAAGATCCAGACTCTTCGGGCTCTATCCCAGACCACTGCCAGGCTCACAATGCTTGCTTCTGACGCTCAGTGGGGGTCTTTATTGCTGGGGTTTAAAGAGGGGCAGACTGCTGGAACATCCTGAGGAGGTTTCCACTCTCTGGCCTCGGGCCTGGCCAGGGCTGATTGCTGTTCCTGTGAGACACCATCTTCTGGGAGCGGGATTGCTGTTAGCAGAGGTACAGGCCGCTCCAGGGAATAGCGCTGGGCAGAAACCCTCCTCCGCTGCCCGGGAACCAGGGCCTCCTGCTGGCTGTTCCCTGCGTTCCCCCGGGAGCCGTCAGCTGCCTCCTGGATGTCTCTGAGGTCCTTTGGAGTGAGCAGAGTTCCCTCCAGATTCTCGTACACTGAGGTAGGCTGGGACAAAGGGAGGCAGGGCCTGAGGCGGCGGCTCACCAGCTACTTTCAGCTCCGTGAACCAAGGGCTGAGCTTGGGGCCAGCGAGGAGGCAAGGCAAAGGCGCGGCTCTGGGGCCGAGGGTCTCACCAGGTCTTGCAGCTCTTCTTCGAGGATCAGGTTGTCCCTTTGGTTAGTGTTCAGTGCCTCCTGAAGCCTAGGGTAAGGGACAGGCTCCCTGAGCCCCAAGCTCTCTTCCCAGCACCCCTTCATACAGTACTTCCTGCATCAGCTCTGCTGGAGGGTGCCTCCCTAGGACTCACCCACATCACCGCTGCGGAGGGAGCTGTCCCTTTCCTATAAGCTGCATCAGCTGCTTTTTCTCCTTTTTCGTTTTTATGGTTTTGTTTTGTTTTTGAGACTTTGTCTCCACATTACGTAGCCCAGGCTGGCCTGGAACTCACGGACTCACAGAACACGCGAAGAGCTGCTTGCCTCAGCCTGCTGCTGCTGGGATTGAAGGGGATGGGCCACCATGCCCAGAATTCTCTTTTGTTTGTTTGTTTATTTTTATTTAAAAAATTTATTTGTGTGCATTGGTGTGAGGGTGTCAGATCCCCTGGAACTAGAGATACAGATAATTGAACCCCAGTCCGCTGGAAGAGCAGTCGGTGCTCTTAACCACTGAGCCATCTCTCCAGCCCGCTAGCATCCTTTTTTTGCACTTTTTTTTTTTTTTTAAATTTAAAAAGTGTTTTGTTTTGTTTTTTCCCCTGGGCTGAAGAGATGGCTCAGAGGTTAGGAGCACTGACTGTTCTTCCAAAGGTCCTGAGTTCAATTCCCAGCAACCACATGGTGGCTCATAACCATCTATGATGACAACTGGTAACCTCTTCTGTATACTGTATACATAATAAATAAACAAATCTTCTTTTAAAACTCTTATCTTTAAAAGTGTTTTGCCATATGTCTCTGCTCTCCCTCCCTTCCTTCCTCCCAGGCCTCTCTCAGGGCTCCCCCCACCCCATCCCCCCATCCCTTCCCCAAGGAGGGCAAAGAGTCCCAAGGTGAGTCAGTTCTTTCTGGCATCAAGTTAAGGTAGGTCCGAGTCCCTCATCCCAGTATCAAGGCTGAGTTAGGAGTTCCTCTGTAGAAAATGGGCTCCAAGATGTCACTTCACACACCAGGAATATACTCTGGTCCTACTGTAAGAGGTTCCACAAACTGTCCACATAGTTTGACTGCCATCTACCTTCAGACGGTTTAGTTCCTTTCCATGAACGCTCCTTAGTGACTATTTAAGAGTTACTTGTTTCTGATGTGTGGTGGTGGTGCAGGCCTCCCAGCACTCAAGAGGGAGAGGCAGGTGGATCTCTGTGAGTCTTTAGAGTGAGTTTCAGGTCAGTCAGTGCTACACCGTGAAGCCTGTCTTGAAAAACCACATTTTTTAAAAACTTATTTCTGGGGCTGGAGAGATGGCTCAGCGGTTAAGAGCACCGTCTGCCCTTCCAGAGGACCCGGGTTCGATTCCCAGCACCCACATGGCAGCTAACAACTGTCTGTAGTTCCAGTTCCAGGCAAACACCAAGGCAAATAAATAGATAAATAAAATAAAGTTTAAAAAAAATAAATAAAAATAAATAAATAAAAACTTATTTCTAGTTTATATTATGAATGTTTTGCCTGCTTCTGTGCCTGGTGCTCAGAGGTCAGAAGAGAGAGTCTGAACCCCTAGGGTTATAGACAGTGGAGCCTCTGGGATGTTGGGATCTGAACCTGGGTCCTCTGCAGGAGCCACTAATGCTCTTAACTGCTGAGTCATCTCTCCAGCCCCTTCTCTTTATTTTTATTTCATTTAAAATGATTAATGAAATAACTTTGGGACAGACTCTTATGCTGCACAGGCTAGCTTTAAGCTTGCTTTAGAGACCAGGATGACCTTGGGCTCTTGAACCTTCTACCTTCCACCCCCATGGTTGAGATTCATGGGCATGCATCACCACACCTCCTTTATACAATACTGGGATTAGAATCCCCGTTTCCTGAAAGGCAAAAGCTTATCCAAATGGGCTACATCTTTAACCCTTAGCCCTTATTTGTTATTCATAATAAGGTCTCACACAGCCCAGGTTGACCTACAATTCTCACAGAGAGGATGGTGTTGAAGCCCTGGTCTTCCTGCCTTTACCTCCAAATGCTGGGGTTGCAGGTGTGTGCTCACACTCAACTCTTCTTTAGCAAGAGATAGGCTGCTTATCACCTGGACTGGGCCATGAGTCCTCTGAGGTCTCCATGGAACAGGGCACAAGGCTGACCATCCTTTTGAACTGTATCAGGCTGGTTCAGGATTCTGTTTGGTTCCAGGTTGGTGAGTTTCTACTAGGAATCAGCCCTGCCTGAGGGCTCCATGCCAGCAGTGAGTGAGTGGAAACCTGCACTGCTCAGATCCATGGTTAGAGGCACGAAGCACTGGAGGAGGGGCGCTGCCTCCATCCCAGGACCTCTGTTGCCACTTAGAATTGAGCAGACCCCAAGCTCCACTGGCTGACATCACAGAACAGAACCCCTCCACAGCCAGCTATCTATCTAGTTCTTTGACAGTTAAGGGTAAGAACCCTTAATATGGGGGGGGGGGGGCTGGAGAGATGGCCCAGTGTCTATGAGCACTAACTGCTCTTCCAGAAGACCTGAGTTCAAGTCCCAGCATCCACATGGGCGCTCACAACTGTCTGTAACTCCAAGGTCTGACACTCTCAAACAGACACACATGCATACAAAACACTAATACACATGAAATAGACATAAGTGATTAAAAAACCCTCAATATCCTAGGCTCCTGCCACTTAGCTCTGGCTGTGCTCACTAACGAGTGGGACAGATCCTGATCCTGTAGGGCACTTCTGCTTGAGAGCTAGGGACCTGGCAAGGAGGTTATCTAAGGTGGGACAGGATAAGGACAGAAGAGAACTCAGGCAGGGGATTCAGGGCAAGTGAAGACCCAAAGCCACAATACCAGCCAAAGCCCTCACTCAGCTGAGAACCAGAGCGGCTTCACCATCTCGTCCTGCAAACTTCCACCCATGTGTCCTGCAGCTCACCTCTTACAGTCCCTCTGCAAATTCTGTATCTCCCGTGAAGTCCGTCTAGGGCCCCAGTCTTCCTGACTCAGGAAGCGGTTCTCCAGTGCCTCCATGTCCCTGGGGAGGTGAGAGCAGACCTCAGGGTGTGCAGACCAGTTGTTAGTGCCCAGCCTGCCACCCAGCTCCATCAGTCATGTGGGTCTTCTTGCTGTTCAGCCCAAAGCTTAAACCTAGCATAGGTTAGAATGGTCCTGATGTGGGGGGGGGGTGTCTTCCACCTCCCTCAGGTGATACCCACCCATTCACAGACACACCCATCCGGGAGCCTTACGATTCAGCATCTTTGGGCTCAGGAGTGTTGAGGAGTGTGAGCAGGAATGTGACAGTGGGCTCTGACTGCTGGTCCAACCTCGGTTCTGAAGATGGCTTTGCAAAGAAGGTGACTTGGTGACTGAAGAGACATGAGGCTTCCAACCTAAGAAAGAGCCTAGCCCTTCCTCCCCTTCTTGGTTTTTCTATGTCTGCTTTACAGGGATTTGGTCTCTGTGCTTCCCCCCTCCCCAGCTGATGGAGGGTAAGTGGTGGGGACAGGGAAAATGAGTTTTCTCCCAGAGGAGGCCCCCCCGCTAGAGAAGGACCCAAGATGCCCCTAGCGGCTAGAGGCTGGAGCTTGAGGGTCGGGAAGACAGGTTGGCCTTTTATTGGGAATCTTGGCCCAGGCTAAGGAAGAATTTCTGTACCCCACCTTTCTCCCTTGCCTTCTGTCTTAGGGTCGGCAGTAAGTAAGGGAACCCCCAGGGCTTGCTCTCACCTCCACACTGGGCTCCCTAGAGTCCCCAGGTTCTTCTGGTTGTGGCTCAGAAGGCTGCATTGCTGTTCTCAGGGCCTGCTTGGAGTGGGCACTCACTCTGCCTGTGGGAGACTAAGGGAGACAGACCTACTTGGTGATCGGCTTCCCACACCTTATTTGCTTCTTCTAACAAGCTTGGTTTTCTTGGGGTAGTAACTGGTCCAGGGACTGTCCATTACCAGCTCTGTTCAGCAAGCCAGAACTCCCAGGCTGGTACTACCAGACCCATGGTCCAGCCCAGATGGTAAAGCCCTCCTTAAAATATGAAACAGGATGCCTGGTGTTGATGGTTAATATTGTCACCTTGACAATCTAGAATCACCTAGGAGACAAAACTCCTGGCGTGTCATGGAAGAAGTTCCTACATTGGTTAACTGAGGGAGAAAAGCCAGCCTTAGATATGGGTGTCAGCATTCCAAGAGCTGGGACCTAGAAAGAGTGAGAGCAGAAAGGTACTCACCTGGCCCTGCACTGTGAATGCGGGAGCAATGTGGACAGATTTCCCCATCACGATCGATGGACCATGCCCTCAAACCGCGAGCCAAGATAACCCACCCTTAGTTTAGCTGTTTTTGTCATACAAGAAGGAAAGCCGGGCTGGAGAGATGACTCAGAGGTTAAGAGCACTGGCTGCTCTTCCAGAGGTCATGAATTCAATTCCCAGCAACCACACTGTGGCTCACAACCATCTGTGATGGAAATCTGGCGCCCTCTTCTGGTGTGCAGACATAACACCACATAATAGATTTTTTAAAAAAAGTGATCAAAACAGTTTTCATTTTTTTAAATGTTTATTGCCACTGTGCATCTGTGCATGGCCCACATGTGGAGGTCAGAAGGCAACTCTCAGGGGCCAGTTCTTTCTTCAAGGAACAAACCTGGGCTAGCCTTGTCTGGTAGAGGCATCTACCTACGGAATCATCTCAGGAACCTACCACCACCTCAGGGTGTAAATCCAATTACAACTCCAAAGTGAAGACTTAGGTACAAATGTAGTCTTAGTACTTAGGGGGTGGAGGCAGGGGGATCAAGAATGTAAGAATAGCCAGGTGCTGGCACACACCTCTAATTCGAACATTCAGGAGGCAGAGGCTGGTGGATCTCTGAGTTCAAGGTCAGCCTGGTGTATGGAGTGAGCTAAAGGCCAGTCTGGGATACATGAGACCCTATCTGGAAAAACAAACAAAATAGGAAAAGAGGTGCCATAACAGGACCTCAGATGTCATCACTGATGTGCTTCTCAGTGTCCATCTGACACACTGATGGTAGAAGAAATTCTCCACTTTTACGAACATGTAGGATTTCTTTAAATACTATCCATCTCCCCCCCCCCCCCCCGCCCCTTGTGGTTTGGTTTGCTTGGGGTTTGCTTTTTATTTATTTTTAAATCAAGGCAGGGTTTGGTCACTCTGTAGACCAGTCTAGAACTCACAGAGATCAGCCTCTGAGTGCTGGGATTAAAGGTGTGCACATAGCATTGGTTTTGTTTTTATGAAGGGAGTCACCTGACAAAATCCTGCTCACCTGAAGCTTGGTTAAATTGTCAGGTGAAATACAGGACATGTGAAGTTCAGATACTGAATCATTTTCATGTGATACTGGAGATCAAACCCAAGGGCCTGTGTGTGTTAGGCAAGCACTCCATCACTAGCTACAGCTCCCTAACAGCATCACAGGGAATCACTTATTTAAAGGTTTGTTGTTTTTTAGAATCTGTTGAGGTCTATGCAGGTCTCAAACCATCACACAGTGGGGCACAGCCTCGTGCTCTGGCTCCTCCCACCCTACCTCCCAAGGGGAAGGACTTCAGGTGTGCAGCTGGCTGCCCCACCTCATCTTCTCACTCAGAACAATAGGGCTTCTTTCTTTTTAATAGAATTGCAAACTAGTTCCCATTGCTGGGTGTTGTGGGAATTTAGCAGTTATTGTATCTGGGAGTAGATATTAGAATGAACAGCTGTCTTTTAGAAGTACTTTGACCTTAAAGAATTCATTTGTGGAATTATTTTGGTTGAAGGACCTTTGCAGACATACCATGACTCTGGTCACAAGACTCCTCAGGCACACCTGAGGCTCTGGTATTATTGGGTATTATTACAAAGGATACAATAAAGGACTAGAGTCACAAGGGCATGTGATGCTCTCCTTCAGTAAGACATGGAAATTAGCTTATGGACCTAGGTTTGAGGAAATATTTTGTGTAACAATCAGTAAATACACCTTTGTACGGCTGTTTGCAGTTCAGCCCATCAGTCTGGACTTTCCTCCTGGAGTGCCTTCTTTCTCCAACTGACCTGACAGCTGTGCTCTAATTCACGAATGTTCTACAAGTTCTCTGTACACTCTGCCAAACTGTTCTACCCACTTTCCCTGCAGAGCAAACATCCCTCCCTTAGGATCCTGTTCACGGAGGTGCTGGAGGTGGGCTTACTCCGAAGGTGTTTTCTACTCAGTGTAGCATGAGATAATGTCCCATCTATTGGGATGGAAAGAGCATTTCTTCAAGTCTGGAGTTAGCTGCCACCTGTCTTCTAGCTCCTTCCTATAATGTCATGCCATGATGGTGCCCATAAACATCTGACCTCTCAAGAGCACCAACACTATGAGAGACCAGGCCTGCCTCTACCTCCCCAGTGCTAGGATTAAAGGCCCGTGCTAACACAGGTGGCCAGTGTCTTTTAAATTACAGTGATAACACAGATACACTGCAAGTGTGAGCAAAGCATGAGGACCCAAATTCAGATCTCCAACACAAACATTAAAGGCAGAAGTGGTGGCACATCTGTAACCTTAGAGCAGGGGAGTGGGGAGAGGCCGACCTGGGGCCTTGTTGGCCAGTCTAGCTGAGATGGTATTCTAGGTTCAGGAAGAGCTCTGGAGAAAATATAATGACCTAGATTTCACCAAAGGATGAGCTGGGACACTCAATTATACACAACAGCCCTAGGAATCATGTCTTTGGTCTGCTTTTTAGTGGTGCCCATAGCCTAGCTGCTGGATGGCATCTAGGAGGGTCTATAATACCTGAGCCACAGGCTCCTATGCTCAGCGGAAAAGAGGATTGGGGCTGGAATGTGGCCAATTCCATATGCCTCTCTTGGGAAAGAGTGCTTAGCAGCCTTACCCAGATCCAAGTCTCCCCTCCAGGGATGATAGGGAGGGCTTGGCCCTCATTCCAGAGGAACACCCTGGTGACAGTCAAAAGACATCTGGGGCTTCACACCGGTGGCTGTATCTTTGACCAAGTAAAAAAGTACAAACAGGTAGAAACCCTTTAAAACTTTATTGGACATTCACCTCCTCCCTTGGGCTGCACGTTAGCTCCTTAAAGGCGGGTGGGTCTGTAGTGACAGCGTCGACCAGCAGGGTCCAGCTCAGACAAAGTCCTCAGTGCGCTCTGCTCAGAAGCGGCCTGCTCTGCAGGTGCTCTCATCCCTGCAGCTTCTCCTCCCTTGAACTTGCAGATGGGGGAAGTCCAAGGGCCTTTGAAAGCATATCTTCTACCCCAACTGAGAGGAGGTGGCAGCCAAGGAAACAATTCCACAGACCACGAGACATCTATTTTTGTTCCCAGGAACCCCCAAGAATGCTGAGTCAAGCTCACAGCAAAAGCTACTATCAGTGTTACAGCTGTTTGGCTTAGGAGAAACAACATCCAGAACTTTTTTTTTTAAAAAACTTCATTTATTTATTTATTTGCCTTGGTGTTTGCCTGGAACTGGAACTACAGACAGTTGTTAGCTGCCATGTGGGTGCTGGGAATCGAACCCGGGTCCTCTGGAAGAGCAGACGGTGCTCTTAACCGCTGAGCCATCTCTCCAGCCCCCCATCCAGAACTTTCTAAGTATAGCTGCAAAAAGCCACATGCCAGAGCCAGCTTGTTTTAAAAAAACAGATATGGGTGAGGAAAGGGTGATCAAACAGACCACACCCTACACGTGGAGCCCACACCATGAAGTGCACCCACTTTGTCCTAAGCCTAAGCACCAGTAGTACATCATTCACCAATGTGTCAGAACACAGACATGTGTTTAAAAAAATACAAAAAATCAACTATGATCCCTCCGTCCTTCATAGATAGGGTTATGTCTATATCTAATCAACACAGATCCCTCAGACTCTATGTCCAGACTCTCCCTCAAGGGTTTGACTGTCTCTGTGGAGGTAAAAAGCCCAGGCTAACTAGTTACAATATTACAAGGGCCAGCACACCTTTCTGGGTAACAAGGCTAATAAAGAGTACTCTACAGTCCTGCTCTGCTTTAAGGGTAATAAGTACAGGGAGACGGAAGCCTGACCAGGCATACCCCCACTTTATCTCATTCAATCAGTAGATCAAACTGTTCAGCAGCTTCAAACTCAGCATTCATGGCCATAGCCCACTCATCCAGTTCCGATTTCTGGGGAAAAGAAATGAGGGCACATGAATGTGGAAAGCAGCCACGCTGGCCAGACCCTCAGCTGTTGCCTTCCCAAAAGCCAGCGCTGACCTAGCCCCAGGCCCCCTGCCCCTCACTCACCAGGATCTTGGGCACCTTCTTCTTTCGTTTCTCTTTCACAACTGGAGGAGAGATTCCAGGAATCGTCGTGTCTGGAACCCAGGGCTTTGCAGGTACTTTTGGGATCTCAACTGACTTTGAACTCATGACAGGTGAGACTCCAGGCAAGTCTTCAGGTCTCTCAAAGCCAAAACGGGACCGTCGGCCAGGGGTGGAGGTTGAGGCAGAACTGAGACTGTCCAGCCGACTGTATGATCGCCTGACTTTCTGAGACATTTCCAAGTCTCTGGTATCTAGGTCTTCCTCCCCAGAGTTAGACTCAGAGTTCTGAGTGTATAGCACTGGGGTGCTGGCGGGGGTACCAGGGACCTCACAAGTCTTGAAGAGGTCCTCTTTAGTGGGTACTTTGAGAGGAGGGCTGTTTTCTTTTTCCAAGATAAAAGAGATCTGTTCAGGACAGGAAAGAGAACCCTTGTCAGCTAAGGAATTCAGGATGGAAAGACAGCTCATAAGACACAGAATTTCTGTTTCTTGTGTGTTTCAGTGTTGGGGATGGATCACGGGCCTACTACATGCTAGGAAAACACTGCTGAGGAGCTCCATCCCCAGACCAGGACAGAGCCACAGCAAAAACTGAACCTGCCATGTACTTGAGGCTCATGCATTGGTCACTTTTGGTTTAAACAGCTCCTCCTCAGGGAGGCTGTCCTTTACCTGGGATTCAGATCAGCCCAGACTTTCATTTGCAGCCATTCTATCACAATACCCTTTAACGTCTAGCACAGCAATCTAGCTATCTGAAGTTGGCCTGTAACCAGTTAACTCAGTCATGCCACAGATGGGGAGCTTCTTGAGGATTGGGGTCACCAGCTATCTAGCTAACTCTGCCCATGCTGCACACTGGAGGCTCACTGAATCAGTGGACATGAAATTCAGCACCTAGTTTTCTAGAGGCCAAGACCTAGTAAAAGGGCAAATCTAAGTGCACTTATGCTCTAATACAAGGAAGGAAAGTCATCAAGAGACATTTTAGCTCGAGTGCTGACACACACACACCTTTAATATAGCACCCAGAGGCAGAGGCAGGTGGATCTCTGTGAACTGAGGCTAGCCTGGTCTACAGAGTGAGTTAGTTCCAGCACACTAAGGCCACACAGAGAAACCCTACTTGAAAACAAAAAGTGGGACCACCCCTGACTACTATATCCCCATCCTCTGCTGCCACACAGCCACCCAGATTATATTTTTTGAGACAGGGTCTCTCTATGTAGACCAGGCTGGCCTTGAATTCAGAAGTCCACTCTCAAGATAGTTATATTTAGAGAAGAGAGAGATATCAAATATGTGACCCACCAGATGTTGATAAAGCTAATTCTAGAGAAATGTGCCAGTGAATCAGAGTAGTCAGGAAGAACTCTGGGAGGAGGTATGATAGGATATTTGTCCAATCTTAGTCAGGCCCTTAACCCTCATCATCTTAACTGCAGACTCTCCCCTTGATCCTAGGACTGCAATGAAATCACTCACATACCCCCAGAGGGGGGCGGGGAAGGATACCTGCTTAGCACAGCATGTGCAATATCCTAGGACTGGCCTCCAGCATCACATAGGATAAATCAAACTGGGGACTATGATTGTGTGTGTTTGTGATCCTAGCACTATGGCTTTAGGAAGGAAGATGACCTTGAGTTCAAGGCCAGTCTATTTTATGCAAAGCATAAAAGACCAACATAATAATAAAACTTTGTCCAAAGAACAAAATATCATTGGGTATATTGGTACACCTTGTAATTCCAGCACTTGGGAGGTTGAGGCAAGAGGATCAGGAATTCAAAACCAGTCTTAACCACACATTAAGCCCAAGGTCAGGCTTAGCTATATCAGACAATATCTGAAAAAACAATGTGTTCACGGGCAAACAACCAAAGTCCTTAAAAGTTCTGCCAAAACTATAAAAGCACACACATATAATTCATCTTTTATATTTTGTAATCATGTGTCTACTGGATACTCTAGGACTGAAGCTACAGATGGTCGGGAGATCCATCTGATTCAGGTACTAAGAACTGAAACATGAATTCTACTTTGTATTTAATGAAAACTCAGAGCCAGATATTGGGGAAAAGCTGGAATATCAGCGGGAGGAAAGAGACCACTGTCAAATCTCACCCAGCCAGCTTCTCAGGGTAAGAGCTATCTTCCCGCTTCTTCAGCCTGGCTCCTGTCACTTCTACAGAATAAACCTGTCTTCCTACACATCCTTAAATACCTTCTTCACCCAATTGTTTCGCTTCCCGGTTGAACTCTGCATCATATTCCTAGAGTTAGGATTAGAGGTGTGAACCACTGTTTGGTAGTTGGCCTTGGACTCACAGAAACACAGAAAGATCTGTCTCTGGAGTTAAGGGATTAAAGGCAGGTCACCACTCCTTCCTGTGCTGGGATTAAAGGTTTGAGCTACCACTCTCTGACCCTCATGGCTTGACTGTGGGTGGATCTGTTCTGATAGTCCAGACTGGCTTTTATTAAATATAAAATATATCACCACAGAGAAGTACTCTATTTTTTATTTATTTTCTAATTAAACTTTATTTATTTGCCTTGGTGTTTGCCTACATCATGTGTATCTGTGTTGGATCCCCTGGAACTGGAACTACAGACATTTGTGAGCTGCCATGCGTTGCTGGTTGCTGGGAATTGAACTCAGGATCTCCAGAAGAACAGTCAGTGCTCTTAACCTCTGGGCCATTTCTCCAGCCCAGAGAGTCTTAACTGCTGAGCACCCCCCGCCCCTTCCAGATTTCTCTGTAACAACTCTGGATGTCCTGGAACTCACACTTTAAACTAGGCTGGCCTTAAACTCAGATCTACCTGCCTCTGCCTCTAGCGTGCTGAGATTAAAGGCCCATGCCACCCCACCTGGAAACCAGAGCCATCTTTGTAAACTCAAACATAACTCATCCTACAACTATTAATAAAGATTGAAAGCAAAACTTTTTTCTCTATTTTGGTTTTTCAAGATAGGATTAAGATTTTTCTGTGTAGCCCTGGCTGTCCTAGAACCCAAGGATCTGCTTACCTCTGCCTCCCAAGTGCTCGCCTTAAAGGGGTGTGCCACCAAGAGAAACAGTTTATAGGTGAACAGTAGTTAGGGCATAACTCAGCTTTTTTTGTTGCTTTTTTTCAAGACCGGGTTTCTCTGTGTAACAGCTGTGGCTGTCCTGGAGCTTGGTCAAGGCTGGCCTTGAATACAGAGATCCTCCTGCCTCTGCCTCCCCAGTGCTGGGATTGAAGGTGTTCACCACTACCACCCAGCTAGAACTTATTTTTTAAGGAAAATAGTAAAAATGCTCAGAATATAAAGAACTAAAACTGAGCTGGGCAGTTGGTGGCACACACCTTTAATCCCAGCACTTGGGAGGCAGAGGTAGGCAGATCTGTGGTATTGCTTTTTGTTGTTTGTTTGTTTTGGTTTGTTTTTTGGCCCTGAGACAGATCTCTGTGAGTTTGAGGCTAGCCTTGTCTAAAGCAACTTCCAGTTCAGGACAACAGGTTATACAATGAGACCTAAAGTGTTAAAGGCCGGAGGCACCTGCCTGGGTAGAAGTGATAATTAGTAAGTCTACCCTTATTTCTAAGGCAAACTGAATCCCACACAAATAAGCAAATGAAACTGAACTTACCCTAGGACTCCTTCGAAGTGTGTGGACAGTTGGGACCTGAAAGAATAACATCAACCCATCAATCAACATCTAAGGCCAGTTTTTACATCCCACTCCCAAATCCCTCTCTCAGCCATCACCTGTACTTCATGCGCCACAATCTTCTTCAAGACGATGGCCTTTCTGACCGGAGCCGCATTAGGTGTCTGAAAAGGGGAAAGGGAATTACCATGAGCTTTACATTAATGCAAAGCCCTCTAGGTCAGTACCTAAGGAACTCGGATCTCACCTTCGGCCAAATCTCAGGCAAGATGTTTTGGAGATCTGAGCCAGATTTCCACAGGGACCGCTTCGAAGACTTAGTAAATGGAGTCCTGGGCCCTGGAAAGGTAATTATGTTTAAGGATAAGCAAAACTTTGTTCGTGGAAAAATAAGACAACAACTGAACAAAACAAAATGCTTGACGAGTTCGGAAAGGTAGAAGCTGTTTTCCAATTTGCCCTTTGGAGAGTCTTCCACTAGGAGCTAAGTTTGTTTCCCAAACGATGCGGCTCTATTGCTCTCGCGTGCTCTCCACTCACCAGACCGCTGGGCAGCCCCTCCGGACCGCGTTCGCCGCTCCGACATGTCTATGGCCCGGCTCAGTCTCCACCGCGGTCGCCAACTTAGACTCGCGCCAACTGGGAAGTTTATACCAGCAAACGTTCAAATTACCCGCCGGTAGAGGGAGGAAGCGGAAGTAACGCAAGAAGACCGACTCTGGTAATACACCTTTGTAGTCGCCGATTTACGTCTTGCGTAAGCAGAGGCGTGGTCTGGTGGCGCTGTGTCGTCATCAGCGTGCGCCGCACCCGGAAGAGACGTGGCAGCGGAGGGATAATCACAGCGGCCAGAACCTAAAGGAGCCGAGCTTCAGCTACCAGAGTGGGTCAGCGCAATCTTCGGCCTTCCGCGCTTTCCGCCACAGTACGTACCCGTCGCGACCGGTACCGCGGACATTCTCCGAGGCCCAGAAGGGGTCTGCTGGGTGGGGGCGGGGTCAGGAGGGGGTGGGGTCTTGGGGCGGGGCTGGTGGTATTGGCGTTCTTGATGGAGGTGTCTGGCTAGGGGCTGAGTCCTGATGGAATGAAGGGTCACTTGTGGTACGATCTGTGCAGGGGACGTGGCCTTACCCGTTCTGAGACTGTGGGCTAGACTTTATCGTTTGACTGGTGTGGAACGAGTCTTGGGGCGGGGGTAAAAAATATGAACTGGGTTGGTGGAACAAAGTGGCAGTCACCCGAACCTGGTTTCCTGCTAACTCAGATCCTCTCTCTAGGATTGATCATGGGACTTTGCAAGTGCCCCAAGAGGAAGGTGACAAACCTGTTTTGCTTCGAACACCGAGTTAACGTCTGCGAGCACTGCTTGGTAGCCAATCACGCCAAGGTGGGGCGTTCAGAGCGGTGGCTGAGCAGGGAACTGGGTGGGCAGGCAAGATTGGTTCCTTTCAAATCCAGGAGGGGCCCTACGCTAGATTGTAAGCTCCACAAGAACAAGGACTTGGTTTATGTTACTCTCTACTAGGCCTTCAGTAGGTGATCAGTAAATGTTCATTGACTAAAGAGATGGAAATGATGAGTCTGATGAGACAAACAAGGCAGTTGGGCCTTGGAGTGGTTTATATTCATCGTGGAGCCTGGGCACCAGTTGTGACATCTTTCTCCCACTCCAGTGCATCGTGCAATCCTACTTGCAGTGGTTACAAGATAGTGACTACAACCCCAATTGCCGCCTGTGCAACACACCCCTGGCCAGTCGAGAGACAACCCGTCTTGTCTGCTATGGTGAGAACTAGGCACTAGGAAGGGGTTGGGGCAGCCCCAGGATCAAGCTTGGAGACTGGTTTGCTAGCATCCTTCAAGTAGCAAGTCCCTGGAGCCCGGAGGCCAGAGCCTCAGATCCCAATTCTGTTAGGCACTTCCCTGCTTTGTAAACCTAGGTAAGCCTTTTCCTTCCTAAGTCTTAATTTCCTGCTCTGCCAGACTTGGAGAGATGGAGATGACTATGATCTGTGGCTGTGAGCAGGATCCATTTTTCCAGAATGTTACTGACTCCAAGACCTAACAGAGAAGAGATCTCCTATGTTACAGTTAGCTAGAGGGAGTCAATAGTCACAGATTGGTGTAAAAGCCTCAGCTGAAGTTTTTCCAGATGCCATTCCAAAAGAGGAAGCTTTACATGTGCTTCTCCATGAAACTGTGTGTGCATTCACACAAATGCACACTTTGATTAATACTCATGGGAGAGTGAATGGATAATGAATGTATATGAACACATGTCCCATGGAATGCATGAGGACACGAGAGTAACTTTTTTTGAGTATTAGCTGACATGAATGTACAGACGTGTATATCTGACATGTGTAACAATTACTGTAGGTTGAGGGAATGGTTCTTGAGTTTGTTTGTATGTATATATGTGCCTCTGGCTATATGTATCTGTGTTTATGTCTGGGAAGCTTTCCTGATAGTATTCTTGTATGTAGTGTTTTTTCAATACTGGAATCTTATGGGGCAGTAATTGAACTCTTGACCCTCCTACCTGCAGCCCGGAAGTGCTAGGTTTACAAGAAGCTGCCACCCCACCCAGCCTGAAACTATTGTTGTTTAGTCGTTTGCCCAAAGAGTGTGATGAGGTCAGGCCCAGAGAAGACTCTTGGAAGGATAGATGGTATTTTCTTCCCAGCTGCACCTTCTCCTTATGGGCTGCCAAGTTGATAGAATCTACTGTGATTTAGTATAATAGTGTTAACAAAAAGGCTGAATGAAGCCTTAGGGGCCTGGGGTGAGAAAGGAAAGGGATGGCCTTGGGTGTCAGTTCATTCCTGCAATGAATGGGGGGTGGTGGTGTAGAGGTGGTAGTGCTAGGCCTAGGCTAAGAGCCTGAAGAGTTGTCTTTCTCATGTCTTTTTTTATTTCATGGGTCCTAAGATCTCTTCCACTGGGCTTGCATCAACGAACGTGCTTCCCAGCTACCACGGAACACAGCACCTGCAGGCTACCAGTGCCCCAGCTGTAATGGCCCCATCTTCCCCCCAGCCAACCTAGCAGGCCCCGTGGCTTCAGCATTGAGGGAGAAGCTAGCCACTGTCAACTGGGCCCGGGCAGGACTGGGCCTCCCCCTGGTGAGCGTCCTCCTGTCTGTGTGGCCATTTGTTTGTCCTGACCCTTATCTGAGCCAGATTGGATGAGTTGACAGCAAGGGTGCACAGGCTACTAACTTAGGTTTCTTCCTCCAGATCGATGAGGTGATAAGCCCGGAGCCTGAGCCCCTCAATTCCTCAGACTTCTCTGACTGGTCCAGCTTTAATGGTAAGTGATGGCCTCCATCTGCTGTCTGGGCCTTCCTTCCCTGCTCCACTGACAATTTTCTCTTTGTCCACAGCCACCAGCCCCCCTGTGGAGATCGACAGCACCTCTGTTGCTCCAGCTTTCTACAGCCAGGTTCCCCACCCCGCTTCTTCTCCAAGCCATCCTGAGCAGCACACAGTCATACACATGGGTGGTGCTGAGGCCCTGACGCACGGTGAGCCGGGGAGTTTTCCCAGAGAACAGAAAAGAGCGAGGGCTTTGCGATAAGGGAGCTCAGGTGCTCCAAGTACAGAAACCACCCCCCATTTCCTCCCACTCCACCCAGGCCACAGGGCCAGTTTGTCTGAGCCTGTTCATGCTGGTGTTTCTAACCCTACAGCCCCGAGGAAGGTATATGACACACGGGATGATGACCGGACAGCAGGACTCCACGGAGATTGTGATGACGACAAATACCGCCGGCGGCCTGCTCTGGGCTGGCTGGCCCAACTGCTCAGGTACATGGAGACCCACAAGATTCGGTGTCAGAAAGGAGAGGCCCCTGATGGACAGTTTGATGACAATGGGGCTTGTTCTGAGCACTAACAGCATCGGGTGCCAGGGTCACAGTGAGGTCCTGGCTGGCAGGCTTAGTGTGCGCGTCCTTCCCAGGGACTGTGCCCTTTCCTCCTACAGGAGGTTTGAATTTGGGCTCTGAGGTCCCTTCCTGCTCTTATACCGCCTGATTTTAATTAGTCTTTCTCACGTTCAAGCTTCCAGGACATTTTATGTTTCACCGGTTCAAACGTCTTGGTAACCCAAAATGATGACCAATGTAGGGGGATAGGGGTTATCATTCCTAGCACACAGATGAGGAAATTAAAGTCCAAAAATAGCGACTAAGGCTTTTCTCTTTGCCAGGGTAGGGTGCTAGGACCTGACCTGACTTTCCCCTCTTTTCTCTCAGGAGCAGGGCTGGGTCCCGGAAGCGGCCATTGACTCTGCTCCAGCGAGCAGGGCTCCTGTTGCTGTTGGGGCTGCTGGGTTTCCTGGCACTGCTTGCCCTTATGTCTCGGCTCGGCCGGGCTGCAGCTGACAGTGATCCCAATCTGGACCCACTCATGAACCCTCACATCCGTGTAGGTCCTTCCTGAACCCATGCTTGTGTCTGGGCCAGCTTAGGACCTGAAGTCCTGAGAAGAGAAGGTCTGGGAGGCCTGAGGGCTTTTCTCTACTCCTCTTCCTCAGTCCTGAGACACTAAGAACCCCTGGAGCAAGTCATTTGGAGGCTGAGGCTGCAGGCCAGGTCTGTAGCCCTGTTTGACAAATTGGTCTTCACTTGCTTGTCCCTGGCTCTCCAGCCTCCTAGTTAATCTTCAGTGGAGCAGACAGGTGCAAATAAACAACAGACTTTATTAAAACTCCTTCAGCAGATTTTTCCATCTCCCTTCTGAGCCCTGTCCCCAATCCCCAGGCCTCAGTGGCTCTCCTCTCGGTAATTGATGGCCAGAAACTCCAGGGATAAGCGGTTGAAGAACATGGCTCCATTGAGCACTGGGTAGAGGAGAGAGCCCATCAACTCAATATTTTTGTCCCCCCTCGGCATTTCTCAGGGTTTCAAACTCCCCTCCTTACAGTCCACTTCCCACTCACTCAGGATGGTCAAAGCAAAGCATCGGAGAAACTTGTCATCAGTCATCTCTGCGTAGAGTGAGCCCATGGCAGCCCAGCAGATGCTGAGCACCTGGGAGAACTGGAGAAGGATCCAGTGGGAGAGGGCCCCTGACATAGCAGGCACTTCCGTCACCCCTCTGCTCTCCCCAGCCAGCCCCCGAGCCCCCCCCAGACCTACTATGAGGACAACTGTGTATTGGAAGCTCATGTGGTCAAAGTCGTGGATGACACAGAAGTTGTGAACATCACTAGCAAAGACACCCATGTGTAGGAAGAAGAGCATGAGTGCAGCTACAGTGAGCATCATGCCTGGAGGGAAGAATAACACAGCTAATCGGTCCCGCCACCTCATCGTGGTCACAGCCCGGACTCAAGTCAGGCCCAGGAACTGGAGCAAGTGGTCACTGTCCAGGGGCACAAAATCCTGCCATTCTAGGCTATTCTGGCAGAAATAGCAGCGTATTCTAGAGTGAGGAAGGCACTGAAGAGGGCAAGGTTCTAGAACATAGCCTGATTCCAGCAAATAGAAGGATGTCTGAGTATTGAGCACATTCCATTGTGGAGTGGCAGGCAAACGAGCTATCTGCAGGAGCCTGTGCAGGGAAGAGATACCATTCCATCCCCTCTACTTCCTGGGCAGCTCAGTATTCCCACAGGGGACATTGTACAGGGAACAGGCAAGGGTCCGGAAAGGTGAAAGAGCATGTCCCAGCTCTACAACAAGTTTTTTTTGGGGGGAGAATGAGGGGAGTGGTTCTTTGTTTTTTCAACACAGGATTTCTTTGTATAGCCCTGGCTGTCCTGGATTTTTCTCTGTAGACCAGGCTAGCCTCAGAGATCACTTGCTTATGCCTCCTGAGTATGGTGGATTGTTTTGTTTTAAGTATTTTTATTTTACACATATTGGTGTTTTGTTTGCATGTATGTCTGTGTGACAGGGTTAGATCTTGGAGTTTCAAACAGTTGTGAGCTGCCATATGGGTGCTGGGAATTGAACCAGGGTCCTCTGGTAGAGCAATCAGTGCTCGTAACTACTGAGCCATCTCTCCAGCCCCTGAGTATGGTGTGTAAAGGTGTGGGCCACCATGGAAAGCTAGTTCTCAGCAGATTTTAGGCAGGTGAGGGATTAGGACCTAGATGAGTAGCTGAAGGCTTTCCCAATAGAAGGAAGGCTCTGGCTGCAATGCAGGCTCTAAACTGAAACCCTGGAGTTCACCGCAGACTTCAATGAGCAGAGACAGGAAATGATTCTAAGCTGCCCTTCAGAAAATAATGTTTCTGCATGACTACAGACTGATCCCCACAAAGCTGCCTCCTCCCTCCCAATTCTGGCTATCGTATTTCATAGGGAACCAGAGACAGCAAAGTGTAGTCATCTTTCTGATGGGTAGTCAGCCTTGTTCCTGACTTCCACAGGGCTGCTTCCTTGTCACCTGTACCCTGTACTGTCCCCTCCTTGCCCCTGTGTGGTGCTGGTTTGCATACTCCCAAGGCCTATGTATTTTTATAGCATAAAGTACAAATAAGCCTTTAAAGACCTCATTCCATTTAGTCAATACTAATTAGTTGGTTTTGTTTGAGACAAGGTCTCAGTAGACGGCCCTGGTTTACCCCAGAACTCACTATGTAGACTAGGCTGGCCTCAAACTCACAGAGATCTACCTGCCAGAGATCTATCTGCCTGGATCAAAGGTGCCACTATGTGCAGCCTCATTTATTTTAGTATGTGTGGTTGGTAGAGTGAGAGTGTTCATTTGCCACAGTGCATATATGAAGACCAGAGGATAACTTTCAGGAATCCATTCTTGACTACTGGGCCATTTCTCCTGCCCTTTTTGTTGTTTATTCAGTTTTTGTGACAGTTTTCATGTAGCTTAGATTGTCCTCAAACTTACTATCAGGGTGCTCTTGATCTCACAATCCTTTACTCTTGAATGCTGGGACACTAGGTACACACCACCATGTCTAGGTTTGTTTGTTTGTTTTTCATTTAAGAATTTTATTTTATGTATGTATGCATTTATTTGGCTTTTAGAAATGGTGTTTCTCTGTATAACATCCCTGGCTGTCCTGGAACTAGCTCTGTAGGCCAGGCTGGGCTCAGACTTACAGAGATCTACCTGCCTCTGTCTCCCAAGTGCTGGGATCAAAGGTGTGTGCCACTACAATTTCTAAATAGCCCAGATACTTTTGGTCCAAGATCAAGTGAATAAATAAATGCTTTAGGTTTTATGGGGCATTTAGTCTGTGACAAAAGCAGCCATAAATGATAGGTCAAGAAATGGGTGCTGGGTATGATACCACCCACCATTAGAGCTAGCACTTTCGAGCCAGAGGCAGGAGGATCTCTGAGTTCCAGGCCAGCCTGGTCTACAGAGTGAGTTCCAGGTCAGCCAAGGCTACATAATGAGACCCTGTCTCAGAAAACAAAAAGGAAGTGGTAAAGAATATGTATGGCTCTTGCAGTTTGGTCCCAACATTCACTTGGTCAGCTCACACAAGCTGCAGCTACAGCTCCTAGGTGTCCGTCTCCCTCTTCTGCCCTCCTCAAGCATCTGCATAAACACAACTAACAACAATAAATATTGAGGCTGGACAGATGTCACATACATTGTAATACCATTTAGAAAATTTGTTTTATTTGGTTTTGGGGGTTTTTTGTTTGTTTTCGAGACAGGGTTTCTTCTGTGTAGCTCTGGCTTCCTGGAACTTGCTCTGTAGACCAGGCTGCCTATGCCTTCCAAGTGCTGGAATTAAGGCGTATGCTACCACTAACCAGCTATTATTATTTTTTAATTGTGGTTTACAGCTAAAAATAGATGAAGGGCTGGAGAGATGGCTCAGTGGTTAAGAGCATTGGCTGCTCTTCCAGAGGTCTTGAGTTCAATTCCCAGCAACCACATGGTGGCTCATAACCATCTATAATGGCATCTGATGCTGTCTTTTAGCATGCAGGTGTACATGTAGATACAGTACTCATATACATAAAAATAGATGGTAGTCAGTGTTTGGTCTACAGTCCATTACCCTATCAACCTATCCTTGGTAACGTTTACAGTACATCATTGTAAAGTCTCCTTTTATTCTATTTAACTTAATATATCCCAATCTGGCCTCGTTCCTCCTCTCTTCAGAGCTTCGTCTCTGTGTCTTTTGTCTGTTAGAAATTTAAGATTTATCCTTAATCCTAGTTCCTCACTCAGCACATTTCTCCAGCCACTTCAGGTTTACAGGCTCTGTTCTGTAAGCATCACAGAATAAAGGTTCCCATACTGAGTGTGAGCAGAACCCCTTGGAGACAAGATCTTAAGGAAATACTGTGCTAGAGCCATAGTGCAGCCTACTGAATGCACTTGATCCTTGCAGACCTCCTGTGAAGCATATTCCCTAGTTTAATGTCCGTTCAGTCAATCTGGGCATATATTCCATGAGTATTTCCTGTGGGGATGCAGGATTGGGACGCCACGAGTCGCCTACGTTACACTGCACAGTCACATGAGCCAGAAGCTCAGCGAAACCTCTGCACGCCACAAGAAGCGCGAGGCGGAACATTAGTCGCACGTGTCCTATAGTTGCCGAGGAACGTTTCACCTAAAGGACCGCCTGGTTTCAACAACTTTATGGCTCCCGGAAGCGCTTCCTTCCCCCTACCCAGCCTCACCCCCTTCTGCTGCGGTTGGAGCTATGGCGGCAGCGGCAGCTGTGGGGACCGGGCCCGGGGACTCCCCAGAAGGACCCGAGACGGATGCTCCGGAGCGTCGGCGGAAGGCTCATGGGATGCTGAAGCTTTACTACGGCCTCTCGGAAGGGGAGGCAGCTGGGCACCCCGCGGGGCCTGACCCCCTGGACCCCACAGATCTCAATGGGGCGCACTTCGACCCGGAAGTTTATCTGGACAAGGTGTGTGCGAAGTGGGGCGGGTCCAGATCCCCAATATACTGGACCCTAGATCGTGCCCCGGATTTTGTTGAGGTGTTGAGGGAAGCGAGTGTTTTCTAAAAGAAGGACGGCCTTTACTGGGCAATAGGGAGGCTAAGTATGCGTTGGCCAGTTAGGACTGACCCGAGGGGCTGCAGTCTAATAGGCCCGGGGTAGTTGGGGTGCGCAAGGCTTGGGATGAGTTTAAATTGAGCTCGAAGACTTTGAAAGCTGACAATTCCCAAATTGGGTCTAATCTAGTAACCCCTGGAGTGTGTCACTTATAGGTTCCATCTCTGGAATTCCTGATAAGGGTGGAGTCACGGTTGTCTCGAACAGAAAGCCAACTATCTAACCTAAGGCAAGGCAGGGGGGCCTGAGTGAGCACTAACACTGAATGCTACTACCTGCTTCCCTAGCTGCGCAGAGAGTGTCCTCTGGCCCAGTTGATGGACAGTGAGACGGACATGGTGCGGCAGATCCGGGCTCTAGACAGCGACATGCAGACCCTGGTCTATGAAAATTACAACAAGTTCATCTCAGCTACAGGTGACCCACTGGGACACACTCCTCACAGTCGTACATCTCCCCCTGTGCGAGAAAAACAGGGGTTAAAAGAAAGAGACCCAGATTACAGTTATGTCCCAACAGTAAATCCACTGTCAAGACTCATGGAAATGACAGTTACTATGGGAGGGTTGTCCTACCAGCCGAAGGGAGAGAGAAACGATGAAATGAAATGAGTTTATCTGAAGCATTTAGGAAGCACTAAGAAGTTTTAGAAAGCTTTGGGTTTTGTCCTTTTTTATTTTTTTTTTATTTTTATTTTTTTAAAAAAAACTTTATTTATTTATTTGCTTAGTGTTTGCCTGGAACTGGGAACTGGAACTACAGACAGTTGTGAGCTGCCATGTGGGTGCTGGGAATCGAACCCGGGTCCTCTGGAAGAGCAGTCAGTGCTCTTAACCGCTGAGCCATCTCTCCAGCCCTGGGTTTTGTCCTTTTTTAAACATTTATTTATTTGTGTGTGTGTGTTCATGCATGTGTGAGCCACAACATTTGTGTAGAGGTCAGAAGACAGCTTTCAGGAGTCAGTTCTCTCCCACCATGTGGGTCCCAGGGATTGAACTCAGGTCATCGGGCTTGATGACAGGCTCATTTACCTGCTGCTAAGCCATCTCACAGGTAACTAAATTTAAAAAAATTTATGAGTGGTAACTTTTGTTTCTGGTGAGTCTTCCTTGAGGGTAGACTTGTCACTCGCTTCCTTTCACCATCCCCATTCCTTCAAATTTAGTGCTGTATGTTCATGTGAGGGCAAGTGTCCTTGGAGGCCAGAGACCGGAGGTGTCGGATCCCCTGGGATTGTGAACCTGCTGATATGGCTGCCCAGTACTGACCTCAGGAACTTTCTAAGAGCAGCATGCAGTCTCCAACCCTCTCCCTAGACAGCTCAGGTCTTATCAGACTACCTTCTTCTATCTTACTTTCAGAAGATACACTGGAGGTTTGTGTAATAACATTAAGCCACATATCCAGGAGGCAGACATGAGAATGTTCCTGTCTGTGGGGTTGTGTCCTCCTAAGTAGTGCTGTTCTCCCAGTGTATGGCAGCAGCTATAGTAATCCATCCTCATTTTCTTTTATCTGATTTCAAGCAAGTTCAGTGAGTAGGTGCTTGTCTGTCAATATTTAGCCTCAAGATGAAAAGAGATAGTGATTTCTGTGCTGAGGAATTTTGCTGGTATCACATTTTCTCATTTGTTGGAATACGTAGTGTTTGAGATTTATTTGATGTTTAATAGAGATAGCTTAAGTTTGGTTTTGGTTTTTGAACATTTTTCTTTTTTTTTAAAAAAAAAAGATTTATTTATTATGTATACAGTGTACAGAAGAGGGTACCAGATGTCATCATAGATGGTGGTGAGCCACCATGTGGTTGCTGGTAATTGAACTCAGGACTTCTGGAAGAACAGTCAGTGCTCTTAACCTCTGAGCCATCTCTCCAGCCCTTGAACATTTTTCTTTTTTTTTTTTTAACTTTATTAATTAATTAATTAATTAATTTGTCTTGGTGTTTGCCTGGAACTGGAACTACAGACAGTTGTTAGCTGCCGTGTGGGTGCTGGGAATCGAACTGGGGTCCTCTGGAAGAGCAGTCAGTGCTCTTAACCGCTGAGCCATCTCTCCAGCCCCGAACATTTTTCTAAGGAAGGAGAAAAGCATAAAGTGAGTGGTAGGAGTGCTGAGATTGTTCATTTACTCTAATTAGTTTTGGCTACATTACAAAGTTTTACATTTACTCAAGAAATATGCTGGCACTGACTACAGACACCTATAATCCCAGCACTCCAGAAGCCAAGGGAAGAAGGTCATCATGAGTTTGAGTCCAGACTGAACTACAGTAGATTTGAAATAGCAGAAGATCTGGACATGGTGGTCCATGGTAATCCCAGCACTTGAGAGGAAAAGACAGGAGGATCTCTGTGAATGTGAGGTCAGCCTGGTCGACCTCTGGCTGTGAGGACAGCCAAAGCTGTTACACAGAGAAATTCTGTCTCAAACAAAGAAAAAGAAACCAGAAGAATGAGAAAACCTGAAGACAGGTCAATTGAGATCATCCAGTGTGAAAGACAGAAAGTAAAAAAGAGAAGAGGCTGGACAAAGTGGACATAATGGAACACGTGCATAATTCCAGCAATGGAGAGAGGCAGGAAGGTCAGCAAAACCTAACACAACTCTCAACTAATAGGTTGTATGGATGTGTGTCAGAATGTGGGCTGGGGTGTACTTCCATGGCAAAATGCTTGCCCAGTATGCAGAAAGCCCTGGGTTTGGTCCTTGCTTTTGCTGTCTCAGGTACCCAGTGAGGATGGCTCAGCAGGTAAAGATGCTTGCCTTGTCTGACAACTTGAGTTCAATCCTCGGGATCCATGTGGTAAAGCAAGAGAACCAACTCCCTTAGGTTTCTCCTGACCTTCACATGAGTAATGTGGAATGTGTAGGTGTTCACGTGTACACAGCATGCCCTCCCAATAAATACTCATGCGTATGGAAAATAAACTCATGTAAAGATGTTCTACCTCATCATTAAGGAAGTGTAACTTCTCTGCACAGCCACTAGTATTGCCATGACTCCAGAAATAACAAGTTGGTTGGGATATGGAGGATACAGAACCTTGATAAAGGAGCAGTGGAAATACAGAACTGTCCCCCCCTGCAGAAAAGCTGGGTCAGTCCTCAAAAAGCTACACAGAATTATCATGAGACTAGCAATTCCATTCCATTTTACGTACTATATAACAAACATACAACACACATATATATAATATATATACATATATGTTTATTATATATTATTTGTATAAGCCAGCTGAGCTGAAAGGGTAAAGCCCAGGTCAGTGTCTCTAAAATAATTCTAGGGTAGGTGAGGAGATGGCTTAGGAGTTAAACATGCTGTTTGTTCTATCAGAGGACTGCAGTTGAGATCCCAGTCAGCTCAGATTCCCATTCCTCTAGCTTACAGGGATCTGCCTTCCTGTCTGGCCTCTATGCCTGCCTGCACACATACATTCACACAAACACACACACACAAAAGACAGAAAGTGATTTAAGAGGACAGCGTCAACCTCTGGCCTCTGCATGGGCATGCATGCTTCCATATGTACGTGCTCATGTGTGTGCACATACACATTTAAAAGAAAAACCCTGATAGCATTCACTAGAACCATATTCACAGCTTGCTTTTTTTAAATATTCATTTTTATTTTATGTGAATTGGTGTTTTGCCTGCACGTATAACTGTGTAAGGGTGTCAGATCTTAGAATTGCAGACAGTTGTTAGCTGCCATGTGGATGCTGGGAATTGAACTCAGGTCCTTCAGAAGAACAGCCAGTGCTCTTAACCGCTGAGCCATCTCTTCAGCCCCCATATTCACAACTTTTGTAGCCAAAAAGTTGAAGCAATTCAAATAGCTGTCAACTGTATGAATGGATAAATAAATTATCTAGCCCAACAACAATATTATTCAGTCATAAAAAGGTGAGACATACTGATGTATGTTATGATATAGATAAATCTCAAATATCTGTTAAGCAAAAGAAGTCAGATAGGACTGGGTGTGGTGGTGCACACCTTTAATCCCAGCACTCAGGAGGCAAAGGCAGGTAGACCTCTTGAGTTCTGGGCTAGCCAGAGCTACGTAGTGAGATTGTGTTCAAAAGAGAAAAAAGAAGGCCTACAAGATAGGCCATGTGTTGTTTTGATTTTCTTCTGTTAAGCAAACAGAATAGATAACTGTGAGGATAGAAAATTGTTATCTACCAGAGTGTATGGCAAGATGTGGGGTAAATTGCCAAGAGAAACAATAGCTCTTAGAGTATTCATTAACTAGATAATAGTATTGCTTGGTTAGGGTTTTATGCTGTGAAGAGACAGACACCATAACTATGGCAGCTCTGATAAAGGAAGACATTTAATTGGGGCTGGCTTACAGTTTTAGAAGTTTAGTTCATTATCATCATGGGGACAAAACATGACATGCAGGCAGACATGGTCTGGAGAAGGGACTGAGAGTTCTGCATCTTTTTTAAAAAAAAATATTTATTTAATTAATTTTATGTGAATTGGTGCTTTGCCTGCATGAATAACTGTGTAAGGGTGTCAGATCTTGGAATTACAGACAGTTGTTAGCTGCCATGTGGTTGCTGGGAATAGAACTCAGGTCCTCTGGAAGAACAGCCAGTGCTCTTAACCGCTGAGCCATTTCTCCAGCCCCCAGTTCTGCATCTTTTTTAAATATTTATTTATTTTTATTTTATGTGCATTGGTGTTTTACCTGAACATATGTCTGTGTGAGGGTTGGGTACCCTGGAACTGGAGTTACATACAGTTGTGAGTTGCCATGTGGGTGCTGGGAATTGAACCAGGATCCTCTGGAAGAGCAGCCAGTGCTCTTAACTGCTGAGCCATCTCTACAGGACCCCCCCCCCAAGTTCTACATCTTGATTCGAAGGCAGCAGAAGGAGACTGCCACACTAGGTATACCTTGAGCACATCAGATGAGACCTCAGAGCCCACTCCCACAGTGACACACTTCCTTCAACAACGACACACCTCCTAATAGTGCCAGTCCCTATGGGCCAAATGTTAAACCCAGGAGTCTGTTAGGGCTGCACCTATTCAAACCACCACAGGTATTGACTGTAAAATCTTATGACTATGCTAAATGTTTCCAAAGCACTGAATTTTATGGCATGCCAATTATTTCCTAGGTAAGAAATGAAAAACATACAAACAAAAAAGCAACTGGTTTAGGTTTTTTAATCAGATTTTCAGTTTGGCATTCAAAGTGATAGGTTTCATTATGTATCTTCATGCATACGTGTTATTACACTTTGTTTTAATTGGATTTGCCAACTTCTTGCCTAGACATAGACTTTGATTATGTGATAATGCATTTATCTTTTTTTCTTCTTCTTTAGGTAGGGTCTTACTATGTAGCCCTGGCTGGCTTGGAATTCACTCTTGAGACTCACAGAGCTCAGCCTGCCTCTGTCTCTTGAGTGCTGGGTTAAAGGCATGTGCTTTATGTGTCTGTCTATGCCAAACCTGGAAAGGCTTCATATTATACCAAGAAAAACCTCTTCCAATCTATCTCAGGCAGACAAAGATGTCTGCCTTTTTAAAAATTAGTAAGTTGGGGCTGGAGAAATGGCTCAGTGGTTAAGAGCACCGTCTGCTCTTCCAGAGGACCCGGGTTCGATTCCCAGCACCCACATGGCAGCTAACAACTGTCTGTAGTTCGAGTTCCAGGCAAAACACCAAGGCAAATAAATAAATAAAGTTAAAAAAAAATTAGTAAGTTAACCAAGAGATGTGTTTCATTATTGCATTTTTATGCATCTTTATTCTTTGGTCTTATTCATCCTCTCCGTCTTCCCTGAACCCCCCTGCTGGCCCCCTTTAGTCTCCCACATAGTCTTCCTTCTGCTTTTAGGTCACATCTGTCCCATCCTCTCTCCAGCCCACTCGCACACCTCAGAGCTCTTTAGCTCACATGTCTGTACTTTTATGACCATACACCAGCCTTCCTTCACACTGAAGTGCAGATTTGGAGCTTGTGAGTTTGTTTGCTGTTGTGGTCCTGGCATTGGTGTTGGCCTCATGCTTGCTAGGCAAGCACTTCACTACTGAGCCACAGCCCCAGCCTGCCAAAAACTCTTTGGCAGTAATTCCTATGGAAAACAGTGTGTCTTCAAGTCAGCTGGGGCTACACATTGAGACTCTGTCTCACAAACAAAATCAACAGGCTTGTGGAATATACTCATAATGTGGATGCCACAAAGGGAACACATCCACATAGTAAGCAGCACAATGGTGGCTGGGATGTAGTTCAGTGGTAGGAGATCTGTCTAGTGTGAGGCCCTGTGTCGGATCCAGCCTTGCCAAAGGAGTCTCTCTTACCAAACACTGTGACTCTTGTGTTTATTTCCAGTCAGAAGGTTCCATGACTGTGAAGTCAGCAGCAATGATGGGATCTCGGTGGTTTTTTTTTTTTTTTTTTGGTCTTTTGAGACAGGGTTTCTCTCTGTTGTAGCCCTGGCTGTCCTGGAACTTGCTTTGTAGACCAAACTGAGATCCACCTGGCCCTGTCTCCCCAGTGCTGGGACTAAAAGTGTGTACCACCACTGTCACCACCACCTGTCTGTGGCCTGTGTTTTTGTTGTTTTTAAGACAGGTCCCTAGTGCCCTACTGTGTAGTCCTGACTGGCCTAGGACTTTAACTGGCACCAGTATTTGTCAGACTGATGCTGTAGAGCTGAGATGTCTTAGCCTTTTCCCAGCTCTGCTGCTCATGTGTAGCTTATATCTTGCATCTCTTGCATCTTTATTGTATAATAAGTTTCTTTTCTGTGGAACCATAAACTCAATAAGAATGATAAGGACTAAGGATGTGGCACAGTGGCAGAGCACTAGCCTGGCATGTGAGAGACCCTGTGTGTGTAGGAAGGGGGCAGTGTGAATGTTTTTGCTTCATGGATTGTGTGACTGATATAAAGAGTTCACTGTTGGTAATCACCATCTTAATTTTAAAATTTTCAAAATTTCTTAATTGCATTATGAATGTTAGCTTTGTAGGCTTTTATTTTGTTCTTTGTTTTGGTTATTAAAAAATATTTTTTTTGTGTGTATGTACCTGAGTGTATGTCCATGTACCACATGCATGTAGTGCCAGCAGAGACCAGAAAAGGGCGTCAGATGCCTTGGAACTGGAGTTACAACTGGCTTTGAGTTACCATGTGGGTGTTGAAAATTGAAACCAGGTCCTTTGTAAGAGCCACAGGTGCTCTGAACCCCGAGCCATCTCTTGGGCCCTATGGTTCATGTTTTTAAAGTCAAAACTAGGTGTGAAGACCAGCAATACTGGTGCGTGCAGGCCTTTAATCACAGCACTTGGGAAGCAGAGTAGAAGGAGCTCTGTGCATTCCAGGCCAGCACTACATAGTAGGGCTCTGTCTCAAAACAGAATTAAACAAAACAAAAAAGAATGGTTATTAAACTGGATGTGGTGCTTTAATGTAATTCTGGCACCTAGGAGGAAAACACAGGCAGATTACAGTGCATAGGAGAATTGCCTGGACCACATAGCAGTTGCAGGTCAGCCAGGGCTACATAAGAAGGCTGCATCTCAAAAGGCCAGAATAGAAATAAATGTTAAGCTTGGATTAGGGTTGTGGTTAGAATGTGTAGACGGAAGTTTTTTGTGTCCCACAGCTACTGGGTCCCAAATAAACACACAGGCTTAATATTAATCACAAAGTGTTTGGTCTGTGACTCAGGCTCATTACTGCCTACCCTAAGTTCCCCGTTTGTTTCTATGACTCTACACACTGCCCTGTGCCCCGTGCCTTGGCTGTGCCCCGTCCATTACATCTTGCTCAGTCCAGCAGCTTGAAGCTTCTCTCCTAGGCCTGCCCTTCTCCTTCCTGTAGCTCTCTTGCATTTCCTGCCCAGCTGTATCCTGTCTTACCATAGACCAAAACAGCTTCTTTATTGACCAATGGTAGCAACACACATTCACAGCGTACAGAAGACCATCCACAGCACTTCTCCTTTTCTGTCTAATCAAACATAGTAAAACTTTATGCAACAAAACAGTTATTATAAATAAGAATTACAGCAACAATATCCAATCCATTTGCATTTGACAAAATTAGAGAAAATAATTATCTATCTTATCTTGGTGAGTCTAAGGTTTTGTATCTAATTTACTCTTTCATCATAACTAAGACTATCTTTCAGGGCTGGAGAGATGGCTCAGCGGTTAAGAGCACCGTCTGCTCTTCCAGAGGACCCGGGTTCGATTCCCAGCACCCACATGGCAGCTAACAACTGTCTGTAGTTCCAGGTCCAGGCAAACACCAAGGCAAATAAATAAATAAAGTTTAAAAAAAAAAAAAAAAAAGACTATCTCTCTAGTCTTCAACTCCATCAAAGACTCCAGAAGGATGAAATGTCACCTAATGACAAGGATATCAGGTTGCTTGGACAGTCACTCAAAGTTTCTCTGCAATGTGGGACATCCAACTTTGGCTACAGGCCTAGTATATCTGACAGACTTCTGTGAAGCAGGATTTTCTGATGGGCTGTCCCACCCTGTCTTGGAAAGCTTTGCCAGTTCTTCCTTTTGTGTCCGCTTGTCCAGTTTGGACATCAACTGTCAGCAGCAAAAGCACGGGCACTTGCCCAGTGGCTAGCTTTTACCACAAAGAAACTCCAGGGCTAGAGAGATGGCTCAGTGGCTTAGGAACACTGGCTGTTCTTCCAGAGGTCCTGAGTTCAATTACCAGCAACCACATGGTGGCTCACAACCATCTATGATGACATCTGGTACCCTCTTCTGTATATTGTATACATAATAAATAAATTTATTTGCCTTGGTGTTTTGCCTGGAACTGAAACTACAGACAGTTGTTAGCTGCCATGTGGGTGCTGGGAATCGAACCCGGGTCCTCTGGAAGAACAGACGGTGCTCTTAACCACTGAGCCATCTCTCCAGCCCCAATAAATAAATTTAAAAAAGAAACTCCATATGGGGTTTTTTCAATGCCCATCATCTTATCTGAACTAGATTGCTGATGCCAAGAGCAGGCGTGTTTCACTGACCTGAAAAGCCTTAGGTTATTAGACATATTGCCATATTCTGTAGGTCTTTGAAGTGTTTGAAGACCACCTATCTATCTGAAATATATCTTTGTATACCTAGAAAACCTAAGTTTGACTATTTTAGATGACAATTAATCTTTATTTCTTAATTTTACATCTTTTTAAATGAGCTGCATAAACAATATATATCTTAAACAAGAGTAGAAATATACATACAACAAAATTAACTTTAAATTTGCATCAATAAACCAAAATCCATACTAATGTAAATAATGTAAGATTAATAGTTGTTTTTTGGACTAAAATAGATTGAATAATTTATCTTTAAGGGAGCAGGTGAGGCTGAAGTTTTAGATAGAGCAGTTCCTGGTGATGGCCATGATGTGGACCAGAGGAGGCAGAGATTGATGAGATTAGTCACAGCCAAAAATGGCCAAAGGCTCATCCATGTGTTGGTGTCCAGGTAGAGGTAGGGAGAAGGCAAGAAGAGACCAAGAGGTGTGGCATTGTAAGGTTGGCAACAGAAAGGTGAGGCGAGATGCTCTTCTGAGATGGGTTTTTTTTTTTTTTTTTAAGATTTATTTATTTATTATGCATACAGTTTTACAGAAGAGGACACCAGACCTCATCATAGATGATTGTGAGCCACCATGTGGTTTTGCTGGGAATTGAACTCAGTACCTCTGGAAGAACAGTCAGTGCTCTTAACCTCTGAGCCATCTCTCCAGCCCCCTGAGATGGAGTTTGAAGAGAGGAGACACAGTCATTGGGGCAGGCCTTGAGGCATTTGGAAGGAAAAACAGCTTCCTTGCACAGGTTTCAGTCTGGGTGAATGGGATAAAGAAAAAAGGCAGGGGCTGGAGAGATGGCTCAGAGGTTAAGAGCACTGACTGTTCTTCCAGAGGTCCTGAGTTCAATTCCCAGCAACCACATGGAGGCTCATAACCATCTATGAGGACATCTGGTATCCTCTTCTATATACTGTATACATAATAAATAAATCTTTTTTTTAAACACATTTATTTATTTATTTATTTGCCTTGGTGTTTGCCTGGAACTGAAACTACAGACAGTTGTGGGCTGCCATGTGGGTGCTGGGAATCGAACCCGGGTCCTCTGGAAGAGCAGACGGTGCTCTTAACCGCTGAGCCATCTCTCCAGCCCCATAATAAATAAATCTTAAAAAGAAAAAAGGCGGGGGCTGGAGAGATGGCTCAGCGGTTGGGAGCACCATCTGCTCTTCCAGAGGACCCGGGTTCGATTCCCAGCACCCACATGGCAGCTAACAACTGTCTGTAGTTCCAGTTCCAGGCAAACACCAAGGCAAATAAATAAAGTTAAAAAAAAAAAAAAAAAGAAAGAAAAAAAGCAAAGAACTTCAGAGAAGATATACCATGTTCTAGAAATCCAGTGAAAATCTGGGCCTTTTGGGAAGGAGATCTGGGTGGGCAGGTTTAATGCCTGCCCTTCTATGTGCAGAGGGCATCCCAGGTGTGAGCAGACAGGTGGTCCCTGCCTTTGCAGAGTATTGTATTGTTTTTGTTTGTTTGTTTTTTGAGATAGTTTCTCTGTGTAGCCCTGGTTGTCCTAGAACTCACCCTGTAGACCAGGCTGGCGTCCATATCATAAGAGATTGTCCTGTCTCTGCCTCCTGAGTGCTGGGATTAAAGGTGTGCACCAACACCACCTGGTGCAGAGTTTATGTTCTATTAAATCAAGAAGTTGTGGCCAGTGTGAAGTGTCTCTGGCTGTTGTTGGGATCTGAACACTGTTGGATGGGAGAGATTGCCAGAGTCCTGTTCCTGGTTTACTTCTAAGGGTTTTCAAGGGATAGTTCTGTGCACCCATCATCCTGAGAGGATCACGACAGAGGGGTAGATGAAGTGGGAGTTTATCCCCCATCTGACCAGGTGAGCTTAGTGATGACTAGTCCTACACATTTGGAGTCCTGGTCAGCAGTTCCGAAATTTTATATGAATGGACAAAAGTAGGAGCTCTTGGGGCTAAGGGATCCTGGAGGCCTGAGATGCGCACATACAGGGTTAGGTCTGATGGGCACCGATGTGGCGGGGACCAGTTCTCTTCCAGAACAGAATGGAACGGAGAGGAAATAGAGAACAAGTTTGGACACGGTGGATTCAGTCAGGATAGTGACGAGGTGCTTTTTAGGTATTTACTTTTAAACATTTTCCCTCCAGAGTTATGGAGTCTCCCTGTCTGCCCTTTGCACCAGGGATAGGGAGGCAGAGCGTGTTGCACCATCATAGTAACTCTTGCTGTGGCCAAGACCCCAGCCATTTCAGGCAAATCACTAGTATCAGTGAGAGCTGCATCTCTCTGCCTCGTCATTTCCATTTCCCCCTCGGCACTTGCCCTCTAGACACCATTCGGAAGATGAAGAATGATTTCCGGAAGATGGAAGACGAGATGGACCGGCTGGCTACCAACATGGCAGTCATCACCAACTTCAGCGCACGCATCAGCGCCACGCTACAGGATCGACATGAGCGCATCACCAAGCTAGCAGGTGGGCTCTGTACTCGCCAGGCCTTCAGCCAGCCACCCTGAGCCCTGCAGCTCACATGCTCTTCCTGTCCCCTAGGGGTGCATGCTCTGCTGAGGAAGCTGCAGTTCCTTTTTGAGCTGCCGTCGCGCCTCACCAAGTGCGTGGAGCTGGGTGCCTATGGGCAGGCCGTGCGCTACCAGGGTCGCGCCCGGGCAGTGCTGCAGCAGTATCAGCACTTGCCCTCGTTCCGTGCCATCCAGGATGACTGCCAGCTCATCACAGCCCGCTTGGCCCAGCAGCTTCGGCAGCGCTTCAGGTGTGTTTCCGGGCCTGGTTCGTGTCCTCCAGTCACATCAAGACTGCTCCCACATTTTGTCTCCCCTGCACCCCACTCTGTCTTCACTGCGTCTCCTTTCCCACAGGGAAGGTTGCTCGGGTGCCCCGGAGCAGGCCGAGTGTGTGGAGCTGCTGCTGGCCCTGGGTGAGCCGGCCGAGGAGCTGTGCGAGGAGTTCCTGGCGCACGCTCGAGGGCGCCTGGAGGAAGAACTGAGCAGTCTGGAGACTGAGCTGGGGCCCTCCCCACCAGCGCCTGACGTGTTAGAGTTCACCGACCGCGGTGGCAATGGCTTCGTGGGTGGCCTCTGCCAGGTGGCAGCAGCCTACCAGGAGCTGTTTGCTGCTCAGGGCCCCACTGGTGCAGAGAAGCTGGCCGCCTTCGCCCGGGAGCTGGGCGGCCGCTACTTTGTGCTGGTGGAGCGGCGGCTGGCACAGGAGAAGGGTGTCAGCGACAACTCCCTGCTGGTCCGGGCGCTAGATCGCTTCCACCGACGGCTGCAAGCGCCTGGGGCCCTGCTAGCCGCTGCTGGCCTCTCAGAGTCAGCCACGGAGATTGTGGAGCGAGTGGCCCGAGAGCGCCTGAGCCACCATCTGCAGGGTCTGCGGGCTGCCTTCCTTAGCTGCCTGACAGACGTTCGCCAGGCCCTGGCCGCACCTCGCCTGGCTGGGAAGGAGGGACCCAGCCTGGCCGAGTTGCTGGCCAATGTGGCCAGCTCCATTCTGAGCCATATCAAGGCCTCTTTGGCCTCTGTGCATCTTTTTACCGCCAAGGAAGTGTCCTTCTCCAACAAGCCCTACTTCCGGGTATGTGTGTCTTTGGTCTTCGCTAATTCATTTTTCGGACTGGGCCACCCTTTCACTAGTTAGCGCTTGGGGAACTGGGGACAAGGCACCCCCCCAGTTCTTCCCCAGGCACTCTGGATATGGGTTTACATTATCAGGAGGCAGTCTGCAAGTCTGGAGCAGAAAGTGCCATTCAGCTGGGCTAAAGATAGAAGGGCACCAGGACCTTACACCCGCCAGCCCCACTATCTGCGAGGCAGGGAAGCAGGACGAGGCTGTCCTTTGGAGAAGGGTTAGGGCAAAGGGCAAGGAACAGCCCCATGCCCTGGCTTTGCTGAACCTCTCCTGCCTAGGAGGGGACCGGTTGTGGATCTGGGCCTCCCTTCACAGGGCGAGTTCTGCAGCCAGGGAGTCCGAGAGGGCCTCATCGTGGGTTTCATCCGCTCCATGTGCCAGACAGCCCAGAGCTTCTGTGACAGCCCTGGAGAAAAGGGAGGGGCCACACCTCCTGCTCTGCTTCTCCTGCTCTCTCGTCTCTGCCTGGATTATGAGACAGCCACCATCTCCTACATCCTCACTCTCACTGATGAACAGTTTCTGGTACAGGTAAAGTGGCTCAGGAGAGGGAAGGCGGGTTCTCTCTTGGTGCAGACCCAGACTGGAGGTGTGCACTCATCCAGCCTCCATCTTTCCCGAGATGTGCTCACCTCCTGGCTGGCCGTGCCTTCTGATCTGTCCCTAGTCTCTTCACCATTCTCCTCTGCTTTCCTGGCTTAGGATCAGTCTCCAGTCACACCTGTGAGCACACTGTGTGCAGAGGCCAGGGAGACAGCACGGAGACTGCTGACTCACTATGTGAAGGTACAGGGCCTAGTCATCTCACAGATGCTGCGCAAGAGTGTGGAGACACGGGACTGGCTAAGTACTCTGGAGCCCCGGAACGTGCGTGCCGTCATGAAGCGTGTGGTAGAAGACACCACGGCTATTGATGTCCAGGTGCTGCGTTAGGCTGGCTGGTGGAGCACTGATGCATGCTGGGGCCCTGGATAACAGCCATCCAAGAACCAAGCGTAAGGGGTCTGGCTGTACCTATACTGTGCCACCAGAACCCCCATCTCCAACCTATGGGAATGTGGAGGCCAGATCACCTAGAAAGTTGCAGCATGGGAGCATGGGTGGGATGAAAATTGGGTTTCAGACTAATTCTTGCTCTGCCTTTGTTCGACTCCCCTGACTGTATTAAGTGGTGACCGTACCTATTGACTCTTCAGCTTGTGGGTAAGGGAGCTTCTGCTGCTGCTACCCCATGCTCACCATGCGGTACCTCTTTTCACCACTAGGTGGGGCTCCTGTACGAAGAGGGTGTCCGCAAGGCCCAGAGCAGCGACTCTAGCAAAAGGACCTTCTCTGTGTATAGCACCTCTAGGCAGCAGGGCCGCTATGCGCCCAGCTACACGCCCAGGTCAGATTGGGAGGGAAACATCCCTGAGACAGACAAAAGAGGGTGTGCAAAGAGGGCACTGACTTCTTCTCTCCACCTCCCAGTGCTCCAATGGACACAAACCTCCTGAGCAATATTCAGAAGCTGTTCTCAGAACGCATCGATGTGTTCAGTCCTGTGGAATTCAACAAGGTCTGAAGCACCCTCTCACCTCGATCCCAGGCCGGGGGAAGGTTGTCGCCCATAGCAATCCAGGGAGACCTAGGACCCCATCCGAGCCTAACTGTCGCTCTGACCATCTATCTAGTCTTTGCATCCAGGGCTTCCTAGAGCAAAACCACCTTGTCGCTCCAGCCTGGGTGCTGACTTGTTTTTCATTAAATTCAGTAGCTGTCCCTTAAGTAACTGCTTTTCTACTTGGTGATTGCAAGTCTGCAGTTACCAGTGCAGGTTCATCCGCACTGGCCACAACCAGGTAGAAATTCTGTTCCCTGTGGACTGTCTCTATCATGGCCGCTAAAGGGAACTGTATCTGGATTTCTATCCCTCTATAGAACTCAAGACTCAAAGGTCAATACTTGCTGAGAGAAGCTGAATAGCAAGAAGCTAATCTTCTCTCCTTGGTCACATCTCCCCCAAAACCCAGCACCCTTCTGCCCTGCCCCACTTAAGAACCCTAGTTACACGTAGTTCCTCCCTACCACTTCCTGTCAGCTAGTTGCTTGACCCCAGGTTAATTTTATTTCGTCAAACAAATGTTACACATCTTTGCATCATTACACAAATATTCCACAGCATAAACAAATGTAACACAAATTAATATTCTACAACAGATTTCAAGTCTTCTTTCTTGTCACTCTTGTCTTCCAAATAGCCCCGAGTCTCCATATTGATCTCTGCCCCACTGTGGCACAAACTCCAGGGTATCTTTCCTCCATCTCTACTTTGTAGTCAGTGCTGATCTGCTCTCTGATCTGACATCTGCCCTTGCCCCTCCTGTTGGCAACATTGGATTATTTCAACCTAGGCCCTGGAAGTGTGTCTTACTTAGTACTCCCTCGCCTCTGCTCAGAAGTTAAGGGTATGCTCCTGGGCGAAAGTCTGCAGTCACTGAGCTATATGTCTGTGTGCCCGCTTGCAGGTGTCGGTGTTGACTGGCATCATTAAGATTAGCCTGAAGACGCTGCTGGAGTGTGTGCGACTGCGTACCTTTGGGCGCTTCGGACTGCAGCAGGTGCAGGTCGATTGCCACTTCCTGCAGCTCTACCTGTGGCGCTTTGTGGCTGATGAGGAGCTGGTGCACCTGCTGCTAGACGAAGTGGTGGCCTCAGCTGCCCTGCGCTGTCCAGACCCAGTGCCCATGGAACCCAGTGTTGTGGAGGTCATCTGCGAGCGCGGCTAGGCTCTGCTGAAGCCATCCCGGAGCAGTCCCATCACCCTAGCCTGTCCTCCCAGTGCCCTGTCCTCACCTCGCTGGCGGGTGTCTGGACCTGTCTAATAAACTTGTGTTGCCTCCTCCTCCTCCCTCTTGCCTAAAGGGGCGGGACCTGCCAGGGATGGGTTTTGATGCCAAAGCCTCTGAGACCACAGCGCGGCCCCGCCTCCCAGCGCTGATTGGCTGCTGTGCTGGGCCCAGGGTGGTGAGGGGGCGCGTCCGTTTAAAGATTGCTAGACAAGAGCTGCAGCTGTCTCACCCCATTATCTGGACAGAAGCTTAGCCAGGCCATCAGGATGAGATAGGATGCTTGTTTTTTTGTGAACCATCGCTCCCCGGCAAAGCAGAGATCATGACTCCACACAAGGCCTCCCAGACCCCACTGGAATTCGGGGGTCCACTGGGTAAATGGGAAGGTTGCGGGTGGAAACTAAGCAGATCCTACTTAACTGGAACGGGGTATGATACGAGCTAGGAGACTTTCGGGAAATCTAGAGGTAGAAAGATCGGGGTGCGCAGGTGGCAAAATGTCTGCAGGAAAGGATGGACTAGTGCTGGCGGCTGTGCAGCAGCAGTTTGTGGAATGGGACAGCGTTGGTAAGAGTAGGAGGATCGTCTTTGGAAGGTAGGGGTATGGCGCTGGGAACCGGCTAAGCAGTCAGGTGACCCAAGGAGCCTGTGGGTTTGGGAGAGCTCTGGGGAGTGGTCACGCGACACTGGCCCTCTCCGCAGGCGTCACGGCGATGCTGTTCCTGCTGCCCGCCACCATGTTCCATCTGATTCTGGCGGCCCGATCGGGCCCGGCGCGGCTCCTGGGCCCACCCGCTTACCTGCCTGGGCTGGAGGAGCTGTGGAGCCCACGGGCTCTGTTGCTATTGTTCATCTGGATCGGCCTGCAGGTGGCGCTCTACCTGCTGCCTGCGCGCAAGGTGTGCGCTCTGTTCCAACACCAGGGAGGAGGGGACGGGGTGTGTCGACCAGGAGGAAGCCCTCCCCACCCTTATAAGAACTTTCCTATACCCGTAGGTGGCCGAAGGGCTGGAACTAAAGGACAAGAGTCGCCTGCGCTACCCTATTAATGGTGCCTAAGGCTTTCCCTCCCTCGTCCCTGAATCTGAGTTATACGGGTTGGGGTGGGTTCCAAGTCTACCAGGAGGTCCTTGACTAACTCTGATGACACACGCTCGTGTGTGTGTGTGTGTGTGTGTGTGTGTGTGTGTGTGTGTGTGTGTGTGTGTGTGTGTACGTATGCAGTCCCAGAACTCACTCACTCTACTGTGGTTCAGGCTTCCAGGCTCTAGTGCTAACTGCCCTGTTGATGGGGCTGGGGGTGACAGCTGGGCTGCCCCTGGGGTCACTCCCTGAAATGCTCCTGCCCTTGGCCTTTGTGACCACCCTCACCAGCTTCATCTGCAGCCTCCTCCTCTATGTGAAGGCTTTGGCAGCTCCTGTCTCGGCACTGGCACCTGGGGGAAACTCAGGTGAGAAGGGTCCCAGAGAGGTAGGGGGAGGCAGAGGGGATGCCTACCTGTACCTTCATTCTCTGTTATTCCCCCAGGAAATTTCATTTACGATTTCTTTCTGGGACGGGAGCTGAACCCTCGCCTTGGTTCCTTTGACTTGAAATATTTCTGCGAGCTGAGGCCTGGCCTCATCGGCTGGGTATGCTGGGCATGCGGGGTTTAACTTTGCTGGTCTTGGGCCAGAGGAAGGACAGGGTGGGGCTAGCATTGTTGGGTGAACTGCAGCCATCATTCATTCATTTGCCAATATGTTGCTCTGCCATTAAATCACAGTTTTACTTTAGTATTAAGACCAAGAAAAGTCTTAATACAAAGCCTTAAAAAAAAAAAAAAAAAAAAAAAAAAAAAAAGGCGGAGAGCACTTGGCTACTACACAAGGAACCCTCAGTTCCAACCCTAGCATCCCAAAACTAAATATATACAGCATGATAGTGATGACAGATTCTGGGGGAAGGAACAGAGCAGGTGGGGCTAGGAGAGCGTGTGGCTCTGGATGAAGGGGCCAAGTTCAAACTGACCTCAAAGACACACAAGGCAGCCCTGTCACTGATGACCTCAAGGACACGCCAGCTGTGCTTGGGTTAGCATCATATATCCATGGATGGTGGTGGAAGAGTTCCAAAGAGACTCAGCCAAGGCCTTGCTTTCCTTTGAGATCTTACACAGAGGCAGGAGTGTCAAGTCCCCTCAGTGAATCTGAGTTTGGGTTTGCTTTGGTTTTGAAACAGGTTGCACTAGGATAGCCCAGACTACTCTCAAGATCAAGGTCTCCTCCACTTCCCTCAGCTACTTAAGTACCTAGGATTACAATTACTGGACCTCCCAGCAGGCCTGCCTCCTCCACAGACCTGGAGATTGACTGCTCACATGCATACCAGACTCTAAGGTTATTTAAGGATGGAATGAAGTTTTCTTTCAAAATTACTGTGAGGGCTAGGTGTGGTGCACACACTTTTAATCCCAGCATAGGGGAGGCAGAGGCAGGCAGATCTCTGTGACTTCCAGGGCAGCCTGGTTGGTATACATAGTTCCAGGCCGACCAGGGCTACTTAGTGAGAATCTTTTTTTCAATAATTTATTTGTATCTTATGTACATTGGTGTTCTGACTGCCTGTATGTCTGTGAGGGTATCAGATTCCCTGAAACAGGAGTTATATACAGTTGGGAGCGGCCATGTGGGTGCTCGGGTCCTTTGGTACAGCAGCAAGCACTCCCAACCACTGAACCATCTCTCCAGCCCCCTCCCCTTTAAATTAGAGGTACCCTTAATGAAAGTATCAGGGCAGCATTACTGAAGAAGCTACACTACTCAGTGCACCAGAGCTACTAAGACAAGAGTGAAAATACAGGTTCATGGCAAGTTAATCCTCAGCTCTGCAAGCATTATATTCTTTAAACAGCAACTCAAGGCAGGGCCCTTAGCCCCATTGTCACACTGTAGTGGGAAAGTGAGCGTTAGCAAGGGTCCATACTCTGCCCAAGTGGCAAAGCTCAGATTCAAAACAGGAGTCTTAAGCATAGGCAGAGGGGAGGGGAGAGGTGGACAACGTTCTGCTCTGGTGCTCCCACCGAGGCAAAGACCCAGAGCCAGATACTAGGGAAGAGCTGGAATGTCAGAGAGATAAACCACAGCCACGTTTCTCCTAGCCAATGTTTTTATTGAGTATACCACCACACCACTTCCCTCAGGTCTTCATTAACCTGGCCCTGCTGATGCAGGAGGCAGAGCTGCGGGGGAGTCCCTCCCTAGCCATGTGGCTGGTCAATGGCTTCCAGTTGCTCTATGTGGCTGATGCCCTCTGGTATGAGGTGAGGCTGGATTGCACAGGGGAGACAAGGGATCCTGAGGATGTCATGTGGCTTAAACCAGTGTGTCTGGGTCTCTGTCCCTGCAGGAGTCTGTCCTCACCACCATGGACATAATACATGATGGATTTGGCTTCATGCTGGCCTTTGGAGACCTAGCCTGGCTACCCTTCACCTACAGCCTACAGGCCCAGTTTCTGCTATACCATCCACAGCCTCTGGGGCTGCCCATGGCTTTGCTCATCTGCCTTCTTAAGGGTGAGGGGGGGGTCTTCATTTCCCTCCCTCTTTTATTCATACTATGTTCACTGCAGATCAGGTGGGCCCCAAGCTTTGGTGAGCCTCTAAAGCTGGGAGCTGGTTCCTGGGTGTCATTAACAGAGCCCAGGATTTGGTCAGGGCCAGGCTTCTAGAACTTCAACCTCATTACCTACCATACTTTTCCTCAGCTATTGGTTACTACATCTTTCGTGGGGCTAACACCCAGAAAAACACATTCCGAAAGAATCCTTCTGACCCCAGTGTGGCTGGTAAGCTGGACCTCCTAGAGACTGGGTGAGGTGAAGCTTCAGGGCTCTGTGGTTCCGTTTCATTAGCTGTCTTTCTCCAGGTCTTGAGACCATCCCTACTGCCACAGGGCGGCAACTGCTGGTGTCTGGGTGGTGGGGTATGGTTCGCCACCCCAACTACCTAGGAGACCTCATCATGGCTCTGGCCTGGTCCCTGCCCTGTGGTGAGTAGGTCTGGGAATGAATTAGGTGTGGTAACAAGAGGCTCAGTCTGGTATGCCTGGTAGAGGGGATAATCAGTGACTGGAGATGGAGCCCTCACCTGTGTGTGAGTATACACTGGGTGCTGGTGTCTGATCACGCAGCCCCTTCCCTGCAGGGGTGTCCCACCTGCTGCCCTACTTCTACGTCCTCTACTTCACTGTGCTGCTGGTGCACCGGGAGGCCCGGGACGAGCAGCAGTGCCTCCGCAAGTACGGCCGGGCCTGGCAGAGGTACTGCGAGCGTGTTCCTTACCGCATCATACCCTATCTCTACTGAAGCCCATCCATCTAACGGCTCAGGCCCGAACACACCCATTCTACTGAGCGGGGATGACCAGCCTCAGAGAACAGTTTGAACTAAGAAGAAGGAGCCACTGTTCCCATATGGAAATAGTTTGTCCTTTGGATAAATGTTTTCAACTTTGTTATGTCTTTCTTCTACCCTGGGGTCATGATTTGGGGGGTGACAAGTGGTTTCTCTCACAACCAGGCCCTTCAGGTCTGAGGACTGTAGCTATTACAGAGAGGATGCCTTAGCAAGCAGGATGCCTTTGTTCCTCAGCACTGCATAAATTAGCAAAGTAACCAACGCCTTAGCATTGTCAAGGTGGAGGCGGCTCAGATACCCTCAGCTACACAGTGACTTCAAGGAAAGCCTAGGATAGGGCATAGACTTTGGAAAAAAGGTACTGCCAACATTTGGGCAGACCAGTGACATCTTTATTAATGACACGGACACTCAGCTCAGCCAGGGAGTTCCTCAATGAGAATCCTTGGAGCAGGTGGTACAGGACCTCCCCAGAGCTGCTCCAGCTCCCCGGTAAGGGTTGCCATCTCCTCGGCTGTGACAGCATGGGCTCGGTGGGCCCTGGCACAGTCTAGAGCCAGTGGTGTGAGGGCAGCCTCATTTTCGTTGGTCCAGGCCAGCAAGAATTGGCACTTCTTCCGAGCCCGGTAAAGCCGATTTCGCTCTTCGCTAATCACAGCCCGTTTCCGGGCTCGGCCCAAGGTCTGCGCCAGGTGCCCCAATGCTGTCAGCGTGTAGCCTTTCTGGTTGACAGGACCCTCGCCCAGCAGAATACGAGCAACCTCCTGCATTGCACCCCGCGTACCCAAGGGCCCAGGTGGGTGTTCGCCCGCTTCCAGCACGTGGGCTGCGGCCTGCAGGGCTTCCTCCGTAGAGTCAAAGACTTGCTGGGCGCCCAGGGCTCCAGAAACATCAAGCAGTGTGGCACAGAAATCAGGGAGCAGAGCGTCGTCGTCCCCTCCGTGATACAGGGCGAGAGTGTGAGCGTAGGCGAACAGCACATTGGGCAGCTGGAAGCGCACCAGTGGCGAGGCCGGGCTGCGGCTCAGGCTGGCTAGCGCTGGGATACGGGCAGGCACTGCGGGCCGCCCAGCCACCGCGGAGTCTTCAGCAAGTGGTACCGCAGCGGCTGCATCATCCTCAGATTCGGGCGCGGTCCTCGCAGGGTCGGGCTCCGGCTCCGAAAGATCTCTGCCGGGAGGTGGATCCAACTCCTCCAGAAAACGCGGGCCAACTCCGCGGCCCCACCACCAGGGCCGCCACGGGGGCAGAAGGCGTCCAGCTTCGCCACGACTCAGCAGCCGCTCGAATGCCGCCTTCTCAGCCGGCGCCAAGCGTTCCCAGAGTCTAGAAAGGCCGCCCTGCCGCGGACCGGGCGTGAGGCCTATTTCCTCGGGCTCATCCTCGGTCTCGCGTTGTTCGCGCAGCCGTCGTAGTGCGCCCGCCAGACGGCTAGGCGAGGCGCTCCGGCCGCGGAGCTCTCGGAGCACCTGATCGCGGTAGAAGTCTTCGGCGCAGGAGCCATGTACGCGGTAGCAGCGCAGCGAGCAGTAGGGCGCGTTGCAGCGCGGGCAGGTGTAGCGCGCCGGCAGCGCTTCTCCGCCCGGGCAGAAGCCGCAGAGCCCTGAGGGCTCCATGGCAACTGGCGCCGCAGCTCCGTCACTTCCGGCGCTTCTTCGGTTATTTCCGCCTTTGCGTGCGTGGGGGTGACGTAGCCTCCTAGCAGCTCTTTCCCGAGGCTTCTCCGTAACTTCCCGCGTAGCACTTGGGCATGTGCAGAAGACTGCCAAGCGGTGCTTAGAAAACGTCGCTGATCACAGCTTGTTCTGTGCAAAATTAAACTGCCTTTTAAACAAAACCAATCAACCACCAACAAAAAAAATCCAAATTTTAGGGCTGGAGAGATGGCTCAGAAGAGCACTGACTACTCTTCCACAGGTCCTGAGTTCAATTCCCAAGCAACCACATGGTGGCTCACAACCATCTATCTATGATGACATCTGGTACCCTTTTACCCTTTTCTGTATACTGTTTATATATATGTAATAAATACATCTTTTTAAAAAAATATTCAAGGTTTTAGCAGGGCACAGTTAACACACACCTTTAATTCCAGTACAGGTCAGCAGAGGCAGGCTGATTTCTGAGTTCAAGGTCGACATAGTGAGTTCCAGGATAATGAGAGCTACATAGGGAGACCTGGTGGGGGTGTCACGGATCAAAATTAATAATAAAAAAAACTCCATTAAGAATGAAATCATAAACCACAATCCATAGTAAGAAATCTGGAGCTAAAATTCATACCACATCGACGTATCAAACAAGTTCAGCCTGAGGCTACTTGAGACTAATAGGCAACCCACCCCCAAGTTGTATTGAAATTCTTTGTCATGGACCCCCCAAGTCTGTACTCAAACTTAGATCTGCCTGACTCACCCTCCCAGAACTAGGATTAAAGGTGTGTGCCACTGCGGCTATTTTCTTTTTCTTTCTTTCTTTTTTTTTTTTTTAAAGATTTATTTATTATGCATAGTTTTACAGAAGAGGGCACCAGACCTCATCATAGATGGTTGTGAGCCACCATGTGGTTTTGCTGGGAATTGAACTCAGGACCTCTGGAAGAACAGTCAGTGCTCTTAACCTCTGAGCCATCTCTACAGCCCCCACTGCGGCTATTTTCATACTTTTCACCTAGAAAGAACCCGAGGTTGGGAATGAGTTCCTGGATTTGATCTCTGAGCACTGCTCAAGCCAGGTGTGGTAGTCTACACAGCATGTGGTAGTCTAGTAGTAAGAGCATCCTTACTAGATGCTGGGGAAGAAAGATTACTAAATTCAGAATCAGCTGGGCTTCAGTTTGATTGCCTCCAAATCCTAATTACAGGAGTTCCATCCTTAGAACAGTCCTAACCTCTACCGTGGGACATGTCCACATCCACTGTAGTTAAAAAAAAAAAAAGACAAGAGTCTGAGACAAAGTTACTATCCACACATCTACAATGGGACAGATACTGGTCTGGAACACTTTCCAGTTTGACCTGCACAACTCTCAGACAGCAAAAGTTTAAATGGAACAGATGGAGCCCAACAACTCAGCCTTATTCCATGGTGCATTCCAAAAAGCAGTAGGTTCCAAGACATAGCAGAGTGGGGTCTGGGTGTATTGGAAGCCTGTTGCCAAGGCTGAACCATCAATCAGCTGCTTAGTCACAGATCTGATTACGTTAGGCCAGACAAGATCAGGATGCCAATGCAATCAGACAACACCAATTTCCAAAGCCGAGGGACCCATGCTCCTTGTGCTTTGAAAATAAGCCTTTTCCTCTATGCTCCACAAAACAGCTGAACATTCAATCTGTTTGGTTAGTTGAAACAGGGTCTTCTCTATGTGGACCAGGGTGGCCTCGAACTCAGATCTACCTGCCTCTGCCTCCCAGGTGCTGGGACTAAAGCTGTGTGGCATCATCACCCAAAGCTGGCCTCTGTGCTGACTGATTCTCACCCTTCCTAATGACCACAAGCATTTCACTAGCCTAAAAGCTCTTTTTTTCTAAGGCCTCACAAATGAAGAAAGCAGTAACATGTCTGAGCAAAATGGCTTTATTAGAGTGCCAGAATCACAGTAGGATTTAGGAATTAGCATTGGGTCCCTTCTTCTTGCCAAAGGTGGGCACCACGTTGACGAAGCGGCGGTTGTACTGCATTCGCCGCTTGGCCCGGCCAGTCTTCTTCTTTTTCTTCTCCTGTTTGGCCACCTGGGAAAGGGAAGAATTGGTGGTTAAGACCCTGGTGGACACCTCCCACGCCTGGTATCCTTCCCACTAGCTCCTCTCGCGGAAAGAGCATGTAGACAGAAACAAACAAAAGGTTTTGATATTGCTGCAACAGGAAAAACAAACTCCAAATACCAATGTTGGCACTCACTCACCTTAGGAGTTTGACCTCTCACTTTTCCAGCACGAGCAAGGGAGCCATGAACTTTACCTGTGTGGGGGTGGAAAAAAGGCATCAGGTAAGAAGTAACGCCCTGCTCAACACAACCCTTACTCTTGAGCTTCTAATGACAAGTGTGAGCCCAACAAGGAATGACACTTTAGTTGCAGAGATTGGAGATAGGGTCACACAAAAGCTATCCCAGGTTAGTTCTGACCTCAGTATCACTGTGGCCCGTTGATTCAGGGCTGAGGGTTGAGGCAAACTAAGGCAAGGACTGTCTATCCTAGGCTAACATTCTACATACAAAACAAAGGAGTACCTGAGAGCCCACTAAACCAGATTTTAATTATTGTTCCTTTCTGTATCTCTGGCTGTCTGGGATCTTGCTATGTAAACCAAGCTGGCCTTAAACCTATCTCTGTCTCTGCATACTCGCCCACCAGACTTTGGATTGATTTTAGTGGGGACAGAGAACATAATGGTTAGAGAATGAAGTACCAGTATGAAATAAAGACCCTGGAAGACTCAAGTGTATTGCCACAGAAATGAGCTGTCATATGCTATAACCACACACATTCCATTAATTCACAGTGATAAAGTAGTCACCTCCCAGCATGCGGCCAGCTACTTCCAGAGTAGTCAGGGCCTCTACACCACACTGGCCTAGGGTGGCCTCATCCTCCAGCGGTGAGCCAGCCAGAAGCACGACTTGATCTTCCGGAGCAATGCCTTCCAATGAAGCGACATGAGCCTACAGTCAAAAAGAAAAAAAAAAAAAATCAAACCCAATATTTACAAATAAACTAATTTTATCTGAGAGCCTGGGAATAAAGGAGTATAGTTAGGTGAAATCAGAAAGCATTACAAACTTACTTTGATCTGGGCGACCGTTTCTTGGCCGGTCACCTCGAGGGTGTGTAGTTCCTGGGCGCGTACAAAGAGCTGCATGTTGGCGACTGAAAAAAACGGAGGTTTCTGAGATAAGGAAAGAAGCGCCCCAGGAGAAAGTCAGGGGATGGGAGTGGGGCAGCCGATTGCGCCGACACACATGCGAAAGGTCGGGCTTCCCTGGGACCTGAATGAAGTCTGGAGACAAAGCCGCAGGGCAGCCCTTGTCCTTCGACTTTCCCGCACCCCCTGAGCCCGCACACGGGCTGCTACCCAGCGCTACGGGTCCAGCCATCCCCCGAGTCACACCTAATCCGCGGACGCCGAAGCAGCTACCGCGAAGATGGAGTCTAGAAAGAGGAAGAAGCGGGGGCGCGCACGACCTCGCCACCTACTGCGTGTTACGTCACTGTGGCGCGACCGCTCGGATTGCAAGTATTTGTACCGCCCACCGCCGTCCTAGTCCTTTTCCTACGCATGCGTCCTTTTTTGTGGGCGGTGCGCCCGGAGGGGGCGGGACCGAACTGGTTGCGCGCGCAGACGGCATTCGCTGTAGGTCAACCCAAGATGGCAGCTATCGTGTCCCGAGCCGCTGTGCGAGACTGGGGCCACTGCGTCCGGTGGAGCTACGGGCTGCGGCAGCTGGTGAGAGTTCAGAGCTGAGGGCAAAAGGCTGTGTGTGCCTCGCTGTTACTCATGACCCCTGAACGCCGCGTTTCCTCACGAAGCCTTGCTTTTCCTGTGTACTCGGCTTGACATTTATCACTAGGGTAGACGCCGTGCGGTGAGGGCGCTTGCAGAGCCTGGGCAGTCTTTGCTATGTGGCTGCAGCATGGCTAGGACCGAGAGCAGCTGCGCTTCCCCCGCTCGGTGCCTTATCGGTTTAAGCACCATATTTGGAGCTAAAGAGTTAAAACACCATGTTCAAAAACAAAATACTGAAGAATACTATATTTATTAGTCTTGCGATTAATTGGTTTCTCCAGAATATGCACGTTTGTCCTGGAGAAATCGTGGGATTCAGGCTGTTTGAGTTGTTTTACCAACACTTTGCACTCTGAAAAAAAGTCAGGTGCTTTTCCAGCTCGGGTCTTTTATTTATGCTATTCTTTCTGCCTGTCGCTTTACCTATTAAAGCCCTCTCGTGTTGTGTGAACTAATGGAAAGATGGTTTGTTTTGCCTTAGAGCCAAACCCAGGGGCCACCTGATAACTCCAGTTTTGTGGAGTCTGTAGATGAATACCAGTTTGTGGAGCGCCTGTTTCCTCCTACCAAAATCCCAGAGCCACCAAAGCATAAACATTATCCCACTCCTAGTGGCTGGCAGCCTCCCAGAGGTGAGCTGAGTGATTGGGGTGGTAGTTTGCAGGCTAGAGATGGGGAAGGGTCTTTGCCCCAGCTGAGGCTTTGGACTTTTCAGTGGGTTTAGGAGGGCTGCTGACATGTAGGAGGATTAGTATTGTCTTACCCCAGGGAAGGGCACCAGAGTAGAAACCCTATTTTACTGGGGTGAAGTCTTCCCTTATGGTGAGAAAGCATAGAGAAAGAATACCCATGTTTTTGGATCTCCCTTCTTCAGGCCAACCGTCCATGTACAATAGAGAAAGCAGCTTAGCTGAAAGGCAGTCCTGGTTTGAATTCGGCTCTGCCCTTCATTGTTGGTGTTAAGTCATTTAGCTGCAAACCTCAAGTTCAGCAAAATGGGTATAATCTGTTCAGCATGTAAAACCTTTAATACAGAGTCCAGTGTGTGCTCATGTTTATAAAATCTCATTGCCACTAGGTTTAGGCCAGCTGGAGCTACAGTCTCAAAAAAAGCAAAACCAAGAGAACCTCTTTAACTCCCACATCTCTGTTACATAAATTATCACCCTCACAGAAAGGAGAGAGTGGTCCAGAGGGGGTTTCCTCAAAGATCCAGGGAGATATGCTCTAAATATATTTTTTGTTTAGTCCCCCCCCCCACCAAGACAAGGTTTCTCTGTGTAGCCTTGGCTGTCCTAGAACTTGCTCTGTAAACCAGGCTGGCCTCAAACTCACAGAGATCTACCTGCCTCTGTCTCCAGTGCTGGGATTAAAGGTGTGGGCCCCAAACTCAGAGATCCACCAGCTTCCCTCTGCAGGGATTAAAGAAATTGTCACCATGTCTGACCTTTTTTTCTTTTTTTCCTAGACAGGGTTTCTCTGTGTAACAGTCTGACCTGTAACTCAGTTTGTTGACCAGGCTGACTTCAAACTCACAGAGGACTGCCTGCCTCTGCCTACCAAATGATGGAATCAAAGACTGGCTTCTGACTTAATGTAGCCCAAACTAGCCTTGAACTACCTATATCTTCTAAGCATGAACATTCATGCCTAGCTCTTTATTTCTTCTTGAGCATTTAAATGGTCGCAGGCCTGGGTGGGGCCTTATAAGCACAAAGGTGAAAATTCAGTCCTAACTATAAACTAAAGGACAGAGGAGATGCCCTGACCTGAAGTCTTGAGGTATTTTTGTCCAGTAAGATTTAACGACCCTTTGTAGCCAAGTGCAGTAAGCCTGAAATCCTTGTACTTGGGAGGTAAAAGCAGGATTAGGAATTCAAGGTCATCCTTAGCTACATGAGTTTGAGGCTAGCCTAGGATTCAGGAGACCTTTTCTATCTCAAAGCAAAAGCACAAACCCTGCCACAACCTTTGCAAGTTTTGTGAAGGGAAGGGCCTTGGTTGAGGCCTAGGATAAGTTGGCTTTCTATACTATACCCTTTTATAGATCCCCCACCCAGCTTGCCCTACTTTGTTCGGCGTTCCCGGATGCATAACATCCCTGTCTACAAGGACATAACACATGGCAACCGGCAGATGACAGTGATTCGGAAGGTGGAAGGGGACATCTGGGTAAGTGGCTTAGGTCTGTTCCCGATCCTTCCGGGGCTGGAGGGGAAGAGCCCTGGAATTAGAAACCGTTGACTGGAGCTATCTTTCCCCAGGCTCTACAGAAGGATGTGGAAGAATTTCTGAGCCCACAGCTGGGAAAGACACCTGTCACCCAGGTTAATGAGGTGACAGGCACTCTGAGAATCAAGGGCTATTTTGATGAGCAGCTTAAAACTTGGCTTCTTGAGAAAGGCTTCTGAGGCCCACTGTGTCCTCCACAGACTGGCATCCGGGAGGAGATGGAGTTGGAGTCTGGAATGGGAGTCAAAGGACAGGCTTAGAGCTGAAAGGGCTTGGAGGTCAGCCCTCACTTTCATAAAGAGGGAAACGTCGGGAAGAGCTGTCCAGCGTGGGGGCCTACAGCAAGAGAGACATTAGCTGCTGTCCCTTCATACATTGTGGTGCATTTGTTAGGTCAGCCATTCTGGAAACAACCCCCCAACCCTGTTCTGGGGGCTTCACAGGACGAACCAACCCATCAGGACACCCATTCTTGGCCTTCTGGAGCTTTTGCTATAAGCCAGACTGGGCTTGGTGGCGAATGTGGAAAACAACACAGACAACCCAGGACAGGGACAGGGACTTCACCGAGTGAACAAGACAGACCAAAGGATATCTCAGGTTCTGCGTGCTGTGATAGGTAGGGTTGAGGGCATCAGCCTGCTATACTGGAATCAGCTATATAGAGTTCTGAAGACAAGAAAATAAAGGCTTTTGACTCCTGATACCTTTCTCATATCAGCCACTTGTCCAACTCCACCATTAAATTGAGTCAGTGTTCAGATCCTGGCTGTGCTGCTTGACTTCAGACCTAAGGCGGAAGGAATACCAACCTCCCAGTGCTTATGTTTCCATGTGTAAGATCAGAATGTATCTAACTGTTGAATTAGTGCAGCACCCTCATTCCAGGAGCCCACAGACCATTCATAAATCTACAGGCTGGGCAAGGAAAAGGAGCCCTGCCCTAAGTTACAAGCCCCACCAATCATTAATGCAAGTTTTTATTTGGCTGTATATACAATTTAAGCTATTAAAATTTGTACAATATTTACAAATTAAATAATCATCTGAAACTGTCTCCAGAAACTCCTGTAACACAAAACCAAAAGGAAGAAAGACAGAAGCAGCTAGGCCTTGGCTCCATGGTCCCTGCCTGGCCTGGAGCCTATTCTAAACTGGAAAGTCCAGGTACCTAGCCTCACACCTGCTCCTCCTCCTTCCTGGGGTCAAGCATTCAAATCAAAAAGATAAAATTTAAGCCAAAAGCCACTAGGTACAGAAATAGTCCGATCCTGAACTCAAGTCCCACAGGTTGCAGGTGGCCTGCCTTGGGTTCGGGGAGCAGTGGTTAAGGAGCAGCATACCCTCAGCCAGGCCCACCAGGCAGTGGCTGCTGGGTGAGATGGGGAAGGAGCCTGGGAAGGGCAGGACAGGGTCCCTCAGTGCTGCCCGCCTGTCCCCCACCCCCAGGCACTCCTTTCCCTGAGTTGTGTGGTTGCCAGTAAGACATGGAAATGCCACAGGGCTTAGGGGGCACAGCCACCATCACAAGGGTTTCTGAGAAGATGGGGTAGAGGAAGGGAATGGTACCACTCTCGACAGGAGGGTGGGGCAAGGTCCTGGTCTGTCTTCAGCCCCTCTGGGTTTCCACACTTGGGAACAGAAGCTAATACTGTTCGGCACTGCAGCATGGTCCCACACTCACAAGCAGGGCTTGGAGGGGCTTCACCTTCTTCCCAGAGGTTCAGCCTCTATGTTCAAGGCCCCAGCAGAAGTGGTAGAGGGAAGTTAGGGCAGAACAGCATCCCCGAGGCTGCCAGGGCCATCAGGGACCAATAACTGGGAAGCCAGCCACTTCTGCTTGGCCTCTGATCCTGCCACTTTTCTCAGCTGGGGGTTACTACTCCCTGGTGCAGACAGAGGGAGCTGGCACTTGGTGGCAGGACGTGTTCAGAGAGGGCCACTCGAGAGCAGGGCCAGGGCCAGGTCTGGGCAGTGTCAGTGGGCAACAGGGGACTCCAGCTTTTGCAGGCGACGCCGGCGGAGTTCTGCAGCATCAGGCTCTCCATCCTCCGGAAGCTCCTCTGCAGCACCCACTGACTCAGGAGCTGGACAGAGAAGCCAGAAGTGGGACCCAGAGGACCCTTCACCCTAACTCCCCGCCTCACCTCACACCTACCAGGAGGCTTCTCAGCTTCAGGGACTGGTGGGGAGGCTCCTGGGGATGGGGTAGGGACCTCAGAGCTGGGGACGGTGGTGGAGGGGGCAGCAGATGCCACTGCAGAGGCAGCCTCCTCCGTGGGGTTGACAGAAGTAGCTGGCCTGGGAGGCCTGGCAAAAGAAGGGACAAAGGTCTGAGTTTGACATTTTAGGATGGACAGATTTTCCTACCAAAGCCACCACCACCACCATGAGCCTTGCAGGCCAAACTCCAAGGCAAGCTGTCCTTGAATCTTGTGAGAAGCAGACTTAAGTGGATATATGTGGACTTAAGCCTCTGGTGATTCAGCCCATGGATTGCAGAGACACATGACCCATCTCACGTTCTTTTCAGTCTCCACTTAGAGAGCTGGGCACCTTAGTAAGTTGGAGTGCTCAGGCCTTGGATTACAGCTCCTACCAGCCCTTTGCTCATGTCCCTATGCCTGGGAATTCAGTTTCTATTCTGATGTAAAGCAATTCTTCAAGCAAGTGATGACATTAGCACTTGAATAGGAGCAGACTGGCTTGAAGCGACTCTGTTACCTGCTCCCTCAGTGGCTGGAGTGTGTGAGATAGTCAGCTGTAGCAGTGAATGTCAGGAATAATTTGAGTTTAGAAAACCATAATTTCCAGTCAGCTCACTAGCTCACTAATAAACACTGACTGCACAGCGGTGGATGCATGTCCTTGGATGAAGGATGAGAGCCCAAGAGCTCCCAGCAGGCCTGTAATAGGTGGGCTGAGGCAGCAACCAGACCAGAGTACAGGGAAGACAACCATCAAAAACTCCAAGAGGCCTTCCTTGAGCCCTACTAGAATCTGCATGCATACCCCAGGGAGGCCAGCACAGTGAGGTACTGGTTGATTTGCAGCATGGCAGCGTCCAGTAGCGTGTGTATGTTGCGCAGACTCTGCAGCCGGGCCTCCAGGTGCTGCCGTTCGTGGCCCTCCAGTGCCCGCAGTTCCTCTGGGGTCAGGCCGGCAAAGCCCGCAGGGGGCACAGGCATTGGGGGGAAGGCTGGCAGGAGGCAGAGATCAGTCTGAGCTACCTGGGCCTGACCTCTTTACCCTGAACATCCCAGAGAGTAGCCAACTTACCAAAAGGTGGGGGCAAGGGCATACCCATCCAAGGAGGAGGGAAGGGGAAGCCAGGGGCAGGGCCAGCCTCTGGGCCAGGGGCAGAGCCAGATGCTGGGGCAGAAGCACTGGTACCAGCAGCTGTGGTGGTGGCTGTTCCACTGGGCCGAGAAACAGCTGGCAAAGTACAGAGTGAAAATCAGTCTCTGGGTCTTTAGACATGACTCTGTCACTGCCAGCTGCCTTGACCTGCAAAAGGCTTACCTGCACTGGTGGATGGAGGAGCTGCAGCCTCTCCTGAGCTTGGGGGAGGTGGGACAGGTGGGAAGGGGCCCATCGGGGGCCACAGTGGAAACATGCCTGGAGGAAAAGGAGGCAGGAGGCCCTGGGGGACTGCAGAGAGAAAACGGTGGTGAGAAAAGGGATGAGCCAACAGTAGGGTGTAGGAGAGCAAGATGTTTGGCTACTAGGAGCTGACCTCCATCCCTGTCCACAATGGCCTTCTAGAAGGCGGACATTCGGGATTCCCCAGTATTGCCCATCAAAGCCCCGGGCTAGTACCTAAGGGCAAATGAAGGACCACTTACAGTTGGGAGGTTGTGGCAGCAGAGGTGGAGCATGAGGAGCAGGAGGTGGTCCTTGGTCAGCAGGCTCAGGGGGTGGTGGTGACTGGGCTGGCAATGATGCCCGCAAGACATCCATGCGGCAGGTCGGGCAGGTCTGCTGCCGCTGGAACCAGGAGCGCAGGCAGCTAGGAGTGAGGTCAGACAGTGGTGAGCAGGTCCCCATGAGCCTGCACCCGCTATGCAGCCCCCAGACCCTCTCCCACCTGGTATGGAAGATGTGGTTGCAGGGCAGTCTCTTAGCACCTGTCACCATTTCTTCTCGGCAGATGATGCAGACATTATCCATTGCCTGGAGCTCCTCGGGGGTGGCATCTGGGTACCTGGGTAAGATGGCAGAGCACATATCAGGACCAGAACCTGGAGCAGTGGGATCTAGAGACAGAGTTTGGGAGAGTGGCCAGGACAAGCTCACTTACAGTGTATTCATATTGCGGATGGCTCGGCGAGACATGATGGCATCTGTCACAGCTTTCTTGAACTGCCTGAAGAGACCAGTCAGTGAGTGCAGGAAGACAGATGGGAGGTCAGTGTGGGCCGATGAAGGAACGAGGCTGGACTCACCTCATGGCCAGGTACATGGGCCTAATGGCGAAGAGTGGGAACGTGTGCACCTTGATCATGATGGTCATGAAAGCCATGTACAGCAGGACTTTGATGAAACCTGGGGAAGGAAAGGTAGAGCACAGCTGGCCACAGCTGGCAGGCACACAGGGGATGCTGCTGCGAATCAGGAGAGGCCCAGGCTCCTGTCACCTGTAAACAGCTCCGTGTAGAGCATGTATACAGCCTTATTGTCCCAGGGGTTCTCGCTCTGGAGGTCCACGGAGTGCAGCACATACTTGATGAAGATGGTGAGCACCATGGTCATCAGAATGGCATACTAGAGGAAGGGATGAGACGAATGTAAGCACTAGCTTCCCCTTGCTCTAGCCAGGTCGAGGCTTCATCAGAGCAGCTACAGTGGTGCCAGCCCAGGCTGTGGACACAGATGGGTCCTCCCAGCCTATGACTAAAGCAACTGGCTCAACCTCTGTTTGCTCAATTATAAAAGGAAACGTCAACTGTCACCTACAACAACATAGGTTTGTTGATTATGAGCTGTAACTCATGCATACAGTACAAGGCCTGGCATGTGGTACGTACTCAGCAAATGTGAGTGGGGACAAGTCTCCTGGGTGATGTACCCAACAATTTTCTCCTACTTCTCCATAGTCAGCTATGGCATCAGCCTAAAGGAAGGCTTGCTAACGAGCCCAGGTCAGGAATGCTCTACAGCAGCCTTTTTTTGTGCCTTTCTACAATCACTTAAGAGTGTATAAGGGCAGGCAAGACGATGGCTGCCCCCTGGGGTAGGTAAGGGAGCAGGGAGCTAGCAGGCGGGCGCTCAGGAAGCACATGGAGGACCACCTCAGCTGTCCCCCCAACCTCTCACAAGTTTTACCTCAAAGCCAAAGACCAGCTGCACAGAAGCCCCCCGGGTCAGGATGCTATGATAAGCGTGGCTGACGAAGAGGAAGTCCAGGATACCCAGGAGGAACATAAGAGCTGTAGAGAACCCCCAAATGGAGAGAAGTGGGTCAGCACAGGCCTAACGACCACTTCCTGCTCTGAGAAAGCCCTGCTCTCATGTCCATCACGACCACAGACCCAGCCATCTACTCAGATGTGTACAGCCAACTGGAGTGAGCCCCCTGGGAACTACTTCTGCCCAGGCAGGGTGTTGGGGCAACCCAGGCCCAGGGGAGAAGGGCAGAAGAGCTGAGGGCCCAGGCAGTTTAGAAGCCCTGGAGTGGAACAGGGTAGAGACTATGCAAATTAACTTCTTAAATTATCTTTCCTGTACAGCTGTCCTGAAGGGCACCAGGGCTCTGGGGTAGTGGCTCTGGTAGTTTTTGACTTTTCACATTCTACTCCTCAGTGGCACTTTTTTCCTCAAGCAACCCCCTCCTCTTCATGAGTCTCACTCACAGACGATGCGGCAGTGAAAGAGCCAGGAGATATTTGGGCTTCGTTCCATCTGAAGCAGAGCAGAGATGGTCATCATCAAGATGGTTGGGGTCACCCCATGCCCCAATCCATCAGCAAGCCCATCAGCCACTCCCAACTCACAAAGTCCACACGGTCTTCAGCCAGCCAATGGAAACATTTGAGGAAGAGGAGGAGGGTGAAGAGGGCCACAAATCGAGGGCTGAAGTCATCCCGGAAAACAGTGAAGGCCAAGCAAGTCTCGGTGACAGCGTACCAGGACCGCTCCAAAAGGTGCTGTGGGTTGGACGGGGGATGATATGGAACCCACTCATCATCTGCCCAGCTCTGGACCCTGTCCTCTGGGGCCACCAACATATTACCTCCATCTCTGCTGCCCTCAGCTGCCCAAAGAACACCTTGCCCATCACTTTGCCCAAGAGGAAGACAAGGACAAAGGCCTGGATGTACAGAACCTAGGAGCGGGGAGAAGCCATAGTTTAGGGTAATTTTTTTGCTTTCTTCCGCCCGTGGCTCATCATTCTGACATGTCCCCAAGTCTTGTCATAAATTATGCCAAGATAGGCAGCCAATGGCTATGTCTCTCCTACTATGACATGTAGCACTGCCTCTGGCCCACATAGACTCCTCCTTCCCTCCCTGGGCAGGCCTCCCTCACTGAGCCCTGAACTCACTGCCATGCTGGGGCTGGACTTGGTCAAATACACCACAGTGGGGTAGAACTGGTGTTTGAGGTAGTAGGCATGAGCCACTACTGCCCCGGTCAGCGCCAGGCTGGCCGCCATCATCACTGCGGTGCGGAACATTGCCCTGGCCCAGAGACCTACACAAGGAAAATGACATTTGTGATGTCCATATTGTGCAAACCTAACACAGGCCCTGGCAGAGTGTCGGTAATAGGGTAACCTCTCACTTCACCCTGACAGCCATTAGATTCACAACACTATATACTCCCCATTTCACAAACGAGAAACTGGGACTCAAGGGTTTAGGGCTCACACAGATGGATGCAGGGTCTGGAACTTGGGTCAGTCTCGTTAAAATCTAGGGCTCTTCCCATGCTGTCTGCCAAGCTGTCTCCTCTAGGGAGTCAATGAGGTTAAGCAGCAATGGGGGGGGGGACTCCTATAGCCAACAGATAACCCTCTGTAGGAGCTTGGATGATAGGCTTTAGAAGGTAGGAACGCTGGGCCTGGCTGGGAGAAGGCAAGGTGCAGAGGGCACAACCTGGGAGGCGGCACCGCTGGTGACAGCTGTGTCAGGGTGGTCAGCGGAGACGCGCGCCCAGAGGGGTACGTCAGTCTGGAACCCTGGCACCCCGCTCCCAGCCCCCCGGGCAGGGTCCACTTGGAGCACCGGAGAAACGGCCGACCAGCAGGGTGCAGCGGCGGGATCGAGAGCCACCTGGGTCGCCTCGAAGCTGCGCACCTGTGATCGCTAGGAGGTGCAAACGTCGCAGACGGGGGCCCGGCCTCTGGAACGGTGGCCGAGCCGCCGCCTGAGGTCTAAAGCCATCTGACAGGCCAAAAACTGGCGGCGAAACGCAGGGGGGCGGGCTGATCTCAGTGACTTCAAAGGGCAAGGTCCTGGCCCCCAACCCTCTACCCCAACCGCAACCTGGACTAGACTTCGGCCCACTCACCAGAAGCCCAGAGCCGCGAGCCCGCTCAATCACCGCGACTGCGGCAGCCGCTCCGGTTAACAACACTCCCCACCCCCTGCGAACCGGAACTTTGGGGGTGAGACACCTCACTTCCGGCGGCGCGGGGCGCGGCGGAGTGGACTGTACCAAGTGCGCTTTGCGCGCTGCGATTTCGCTGCTGCTTCCGGGGCCCATGCGCACACAGCCGGGACGAGCAAGAGATGTGGTGCGTGGTCCGCAGCCAAGAGGGCTGCCCCCTCACTTGTTAGTCACCGTAGCAGGGTCATCACTCTAAACCCCTTCAAGGATTTCAACTGTCAAAATGCCTGGAAGGTGAAGCATTCTCCCGGCCGTGTAATTTGGAGGGGGAAGAGGAGCGAGCAAGAGCCAGGCTTTACGTCAGGCATGGAAGAAATAAAATGTGTCAGCGCCTCACTCCAGGGACAGGTACGACATGGTCAGAAGTAAAAAAGTGCTTCCTGGGAAAACTGGATGCAGAAAACAGATGTCTTCCTAGGTCACCTCCCCCAACGCAGGTTGGGTAGGAGTGAGTTAGGTCCCGTGGCTACCGCTGATTGGTTGCGATAAAGTTACGCGGACCAATGAGAAAAAGAAGGAAAAAATTCTGCCCTATAGGAAGAGAACAGCAGGTGAGCGGTTGCTAGGGTCAGTAAGGCAGGGGTGCTAGCTGCCAGCGGAGAAAGCGCAGTCCGTAGGCCGGGCATCCGTATCCTGCCTGGGGGGACGCTTACGGCGCCCACAAAGGGAGCAGCTCTCGGGTGTGTCCGGGCAGACGCGAACGTTCTGTGCGGAAAGGCTGACTACAGCACCCCAAGCGCTCAATCGTTGTTCATTCCCGGGTGGTGGCCACGACTCTGTTCGGAGCTCAGGCTATGACTATAGTCGCAAACAGAATGGAGACCTAAAGCGTCTACCTTGTACCCTGAATTTTTCCTTTGCCAGCCCAGTTCATTACCCAAGTCTATCAGCTAGGGGTGTGCTCCTCCCGATTTTAAGGGGAACTCGCTGCAAATTCATAGGCCTAACAAAAACGGTCCTAGGAGTCGATAGGCTCTGTCTGCCTCTAATTTCCCACTACCCGCTTACCTTACGGCAGTGGTTCTCAACCTTCCTAAGGCCACGATCCTTTAATACAGTTCCTCATGTTGTGATGACCCCAACCATAACATTACATCGATGCTGCTTCATAACTATAACTTTGCTACTATTATGAATCAAAATATAAATATTTGATATATGACGTCCCCTCATAAAGGTCTCAACCCACAGGTTGATAACCTCTGGTTTATTGGTTCAATTTGTAATTAGTTCTAAATTAGTTTCCGACGCCCTCGCCCATAAGGCGTTCTATGACCTTCTATTGGCTACCTCCACTCCTGCAGATTCAGTCTCCCCTGTTCTTTCTTTTTCTTTTGTCTTTGTTTTTCAGGACAGGGGTCCTCTGTGTAGTCCTGACCTACAGAACTAACTGTATAGACCAGGCTGTGTCTAATTCAAAGAGATCCGCCTGCCTCTCCCTCCCCAGTGCACACCGCCCCTCCTGGAACTTCCCTTAAGCTCCCCTCCCCCGTATGTATCTGTCTCACTTCCTCGGCTCATCTTTTTATTTAAGAGCTGTGTCTAAGTTGACCTCTTTCCGTGCATCATTTCCACTGCTATTATGGATTCACCTTTTCTGGCCCTAAGATGGCGAGGGCTCCCATGTCTGGCCTCGAGCTCAGGTCTCCTCAACTTTGGAAATAATTTAGTGAGCAGATCATAGCGGCCAACTCTAGTAATCCCGAGAGTTGGGAACTTGAGACTTGAAGACACGAAGTAAATTTGAGGCTAGCCTGGGACTATAGAGTGAGGTCCTATCTCAAAAACAAATGAGGGCCACCAGATGACTTAAGGCTAGTCTAACCCAGGGGTGGGAGGAGAGACCCGACTCCCACAAATTGTCCTCTGACCTCTCCACCTTTTAATCCATTTGCTACTCAAGTTTATCCACTAGGGGGTGCTCTTCCCGTGTGTGTGAGCAAACTTGCACACACATACACATAAATGTAATTTTAAAACAGTGCCAGGCAGGATAGCACAAGCTATAATTCCAGCTCCCCTTAGGAGCTGAAGCAGAACAATCAGGTGTTCAAGGCCTGCCGGGCAATGTGATATTAGTGAATTACCTAAAAACCGGAGGTAAGGAATGCTGGAATGCTGCATGCCAGGCAGTGAGGCAGAGGCAGGCAGACATCTGAGTTCAAGGCCAGTCTGGTCTACAGAGTGAGTTCCAGGACAGCCAGGGCTACACAGAGAAACCCTGGAGAGAAGTGGGGGGGGGGGAAGGACTGAAGAGCTGGGAAGAAGATTGAGTAGGTAAATGTGCATGCCATGCAAGCATGAGGACCCCGTTTCAAATATTTAGAACTGATGTGAGAACCGGGGTGTGGTCAGAAGCCTATAATTCTTGAACTGTGAAAAGACAGAGACAGGAAATCTCTGGGGCTTACTGGCTGCCAGCCCTGCTCCAGGTTCAAAACAGGTCTCATGAGAATGAGCTGCAGAATAATAGAATAAGAAGACACCTGGTGGCCTCCATGTGCTCATATGGGCGTGTGCACTTAGGCCACCAAATAAAACTAATGAAAAATAAAAAAGGGGGTACCAGGAGTGTGGGGTGTGGTAATCAGGATGATAGGCTAAGCTTCTTGAGGAGGTAACACTGGAGGAAAGACATACAAATACAGAACTCCAGCTGCAGGTACACAGATTCTGTTCATTTGTATTTTAGATTTATTTATTTATTATGTATATAATGTTCTACCTACAGACCAGAACTAATTACAGATGGTTGTGAGCTACCACATGGTTGCTGGGAATTGAACTCAGGACCTCTGGAAGAACAGCCAATGCTCTTAACCACTGAGCTGTCTCTCCAGCCCCAGATTCTGGTTTGTTGAAGGAGGCAGGTGTGGCTAGAGAGGAACTAGTGACCAGTGGAGAATAGGTGAGGGATTGGTCCAGAGTCAGAGCCCGGTGGACATGATGGGCCTTTACCTGAGTAGCATGAGGACCCACTGGAAGGTGTCAAGGGTGAGACACTTTGACTTAAGTTATTTTTAGGGGGGTGGTCCCAGAACAGGGTTTGTCTGTGTAGCCCTGGCTGTCCTGGAACTCATCCTGTAGAGACTAGGCTGGTCTCAAACTCAGAGATCCACCTGCCTCTGCCTCTTCAGTTCTGGGATTAAAGGTGTGTGCCAGCACTGCCCAGCTTGACTTAGGTTTAAAGCCATCTCTCTGGAGCCTTTGTTGGAATAGAGCCTGTGGGGTGGATCAGTTAGGAGCTAAGAGGGGTCCTTTTGATCCCAGTGCCTCAGCATCTTAGGGCCACTTTTTCTTCGCCATCTTCTCCACCACTGCGCGATGCCATTGTCGCCTCACGCAGGCCAAGTGCAGTGGTCTCTATTCCCGTATTTTGTTGGTTATACTTCCTCTCCTGGGGAGATGTATGGACATGTCTGTTCACCCAGAGAGGGTAACAACTGAACAAGCAAACCACTGGGCCTGTTGGGGTTAATTACAGGAGCATAGGAGCTCCTGGCAGCCACGTCACTGACAATCCCACCCAGCCTGGGAACCCTCAGAACCCACATTCTAAGAGTGGAAGTGACAAAGCTGTCTGTGAACTTGAAGCTCACACAAACCCTGAGCTCAAATGGGAACCTTAGTGGGTGCTTTGGTTTTGTTTTTTAATAGCAACAAATAGGGGTTTCTGAGTACAGAATCATATCAGTGTTGAAGAAGGTTATGTCAGGAGCTGAGAGGTGGCTCAGTGGTTAAGAGCATCATTTCTTCTGCAGAAGACCAGAGTTCAGATTGCAGCTTCCCTAACTACAGTTCTAAGAGATCCTATGCTCTTTTTCTGTCCCCTGAGGGCATTGTGCATGTATGTGTGCACACATACATACACACACATACACACACACACACACTTTACCTGTATGCTTTGCCTGCATACATATTTGTGTCCTGTGTGTGTGTGTGTGTGTGTGTGTGTGTGTGTGTGTATGCATGCATGCATGCATGCATGCGCACTCGAGAGTGCGTATTTGTTTATATTTTCAAGACAGGGTCTTACTATGTAGCCCTGACTGTCATGGAGCTCAATCTGTAGCCCAAGCTGGCCTCAAACTTAGAGATCTGTCTGCCTCTGTCTCTTGGATACTGAGATTAAAAGCATGTGCCATCATGCTTGGCAAAAAGATAAGTGTATATTTTGGGCTGGAGAGATGGCTCAGAGGTTAGGAGTACCAGCAGCTCTTCCAGAGATCCTGAGTTCAATTTCTAGCAACAACAAGGTGGCTCACAACCATCTGTAATGAAATCTAGTGCCCTCTTCTGGCATACAGGAATATATGCAGACAGAGCACTGTATATATAATAAATAATTTTTTTAAAAGTGTATTTTTTTAAAGGTAAAAATGTGCTGGGTGGTGGAGGTAGAAGCAGGTAGAGCTCTGTGAGTTTGAGGTCAGTCTGGTCTTAGAGCAAATTCTGGGACAGCCAGGGCTACATATAGAAATTTTTTTCTGGAAAAAAACAAAAACAAAAGTAAAACAAAAAGATAAGAATGTTAGGTAATCACACAGTCAATAATCCTAAATATTCCCTGAAAAACAGAGCTTCAAATGCCACAAAATCAAATGTGACTGAACTTTAGGTAAAACATACCAATCTACAATAGTCAAATATTTCCATAGTCCTTTCCCAGTGATGGGTAAAACAAGTAGAAAATCAGTAAGGCTTTATTAAGTCCTAGAAACATAATCAACCTGATAGGCACAATTCACATTTATACTATACCCTACCCACCAGCAGACTTTGCAGTTTAAGTGCCTTCCCCTCTTGGTTGGTTGGAACAAGATTTCACTCTAGCCCAGTGTGGCCTGGAACCAGCTCTGCAGATCTGTCTGCCCTTGAATGCAGAGTCCCCTTGATGGAGTCCTCTGTCTCCAGCTACACACAGGCCAGAATACGGGTATACACCACCCAGGGTCTCTTTTTCATAAGTGCCTGTGGAAATTTTACCAAGATAAACCATATTCTGCTCAGAAATGCACAGTACATTTATAACTCCCAGCACTTGGGTGGCCAAGGCAGGCAGATTTCTGTGATGTCAAGGGCAGCTTGGACTACATTGTGATTTCCCAAACAGTCAGTGAGGTCTTACCTCAGAACAAAAGAGAGGAAGCAAGGAAGGAGGAA
>PVIH01009894.1:0-16771 GCA_004025045.1 Sigmodon hispidus | reverse complement strand
TCTGGTGCTCCAGAAGAACAGTCAGTGCTCTTAACTGCTGAGCCATCTCTCCAGCCCCAGATCTTTTGAAAATATCAATATAACTAACAAATCCTATCCAAGTTTGATCAGTAAAAAAAAAAAAAGACAAAAGGTAACTTGCCAGTATCAAAAGTCACATCACTATACTTCTCTGTGTAGCCCTCGCTGTCCTGGAACTCACTCTGTAGACCAGGCTGGCCTTGAACTCACAGATCTGCTTACATCTGCCTCCGAGTGCTGGGACTAAAGGCGTTCACCACCGCCACCATCCAGTGTAGGAGCTTATTTTATAGCTGAGGCTGACCTGTGACTAATATGTAGCCCAGCATCAAACTGGCATCAGAGTGACACGGCTCTGTCTGTAATTCCCGCACTGGGAAGGCAGAGGCCGAAGGATGTCAGAGTTCAACTGTAGCTTGTGTTTCTTTCGTACGGAGCTCCCGACCAGCCTAAAATACAGTGTGAAGCCGTTTCATCTGCCCTCTCCTCCCCCACAACACAAAAATTGATAAAAATTAAATCTTTTTGCTATCCAAAAAATGTACGGGCTGGAGGGGGGTGAGTCTGTGAGGAAAATGCTTGTCATATGAGCATTCAAATATGAGCTCAAATCTCCAGCTCATACATAAAAAGCTGCGTATGCCTGTAATCACAGCTCTGGATAGGAAGAGACAGGAAGATTAGGAGTTCAGGGCCAACCTGGGCTACCTGAGATCCTGACTCAGATAACAAAACAAAGGCTAGTGGTGGGTGTGGCTCAGCAGAGCAATCGCCAAGCATCCATGCAGCCATGAGCTCAGCGCCTAGCACTTGATAAACCTGGTGTACAATACCAGTCCATTCACTAGGGCGGTGGAGGCCAGAGAGTTAGACCTTCGGGTCATACTCAGCTACACGAGACCTGTCGTAGTTACTCAGTTGTTTTGTTTTTCAAGACAGTTTCTCTGTGTAGCCCGGGCTGTCCTGGAATTCACTCTGTAGACCAGGCTGGCCTCAAGCTCACAGAGATCCTCCTGCCTCTGCCTCTGGAGTGCTGGGGTTAAAGGTGTATCCCCACTGCCCAGCCCTTAGTTGTTCTTTTAATTTACTTGTTGGGGACTATTCCTTTACACTGTGAAGACGTGTCACTGTGACTGGTTTAATGCAGACCTGAATGGCCAATAGCTGGGCAGGAAGAGGCTAGGAGAGACTTCTAGACAGAGAGAAGAAAGGCAGAGTTGCCAGCTGGACACGGAGGAAGCAGGACATGCAGGAGGAAAGGTAAAAGCCACAGGTCATGTGACAACATGTGGATTGATAGAAACGGGTTAGTTTAAGTTATAGGACTAATTAGAAACGAGCCTAAGCCAACACCAAGCTTTCATAATAAGTCTCTGTCATGATTTGGGGGTTGGCAGTCCAAAAAAACACCTGTTCCATTCAATTTTTATTGTAAACACTACAGTCAAAAACAAAAGGATTCATTTGACTTTCGTGTCCTCATCACAGTCCGTAATGAAGAGGAGTCAGGGCGGGAACCAGAAGCAGTACCATGGAGGATGCTCTTAACTCGACTCTTCCAGGCTTACCGTCAGCCACATTTTCCTTCTTTCTTTCTTTCTTATATTTTTGAGACAGGATTTCACTGTAGCTTTGGAGCCTGTCCTGGAATTCTCTCTGTAGACCAGGCTGGCCTTGAACTCATAGAGATCCATCTGGCTCAGCCTCCTGAGTATTGGGACTAAAGGCATGCACCACCGCCACCACCCAGCGCATCTGTTTTTCTTAAATCTTTGGACCCACATGTCCAAAGGTCGTGCTGCCTATAGTGGGCTGTGCTCTCTCATAGAATCATCACTTAAGAAGATGAGGAGTATATCTTTAATCCATAACTTGGAAGGCCAAGTAAGGTGGATCTCTAGGTTTGAGGTCAGCCTGGTCTACAGAGCGAGTTCCAGGCCAGCCATAGTCACGTGGTGAGACCCTGTCTCAAAACAAAAAGCAAAAGAGAAAATGCTCCACAGGCCAACTGATGGGAGCATTTTCCCACATTATTTTATCGTGTGTGTGTGTGTGTGTGTGTGTGTGTGTGTGTGTGTGTGTGTGTGTGTTACAGAGAACAGCACCCAGCTCATAGTGGTTATCTGTCTCCCTGTCACCTAGCCTGGGGTTTACTCACGCCCTCAGACATGGCATGAGCTCCTTCACCTGACCTGCTGAGCCACCTCACTGGCTTCGGAGTCATTTTCTCAATCCACGTTCCCTCTTCCCCAATGACCCTTGACAAAAAACTACCACAGAAATTGCCCCCCAGGACTAGGTAAGACTGTAGTGCTGAGGATACCAGCCACCTTGGTTGCAGGATCTAGAGAAAGCAGGCCGTACTGAACTGGAAGTTTCTTCCTCGCTGGCCAGCTTTTATAGTCTCAGTACGTGCCGCACAAGTTGCTTGGGGAGAAAAGCATCACTGATCTTACCTGGCTGTGAATGCTGTGAACTCCAGGACCAGTCAGCCAGGCAGGCTGTGCCCAGATGTTCCTGGTATGGGACAACCAATCCAATCACACTCTGGCTATATTTGAAGTTCACTCTACAGGAGACAATCTATGCCTATTACTTACTGTAAATATAGCCATAAAACAAATTCATCGGTCCCAAGGAAACAGAATACTGTTTAGCTAAATTAGAGACTGAGAAAAATTGCAGTAGCACAGATGTGTAATCCCAGTCCACCCACCGTGAGATCGTCTTGAAACTTGTGGGCCAGCTAGCCAGAGTGCTTACCATGGTAGAAATAGCAAGAGACACTGTATCAGCAAGGTGGAGCGAGAACAGACCCCCAAAGTCAACCACATTGTGGCACAAGAGCACCTGTGTGTGCCCCCCACACGCTAAAAAGTAAAATTTAAAGTTTTACTTTTTAAATGTATATGTGTGTGCATGTGTGTGGATGAACATACGTGTGCAGGCACCCAAAGAGGGCAGAGTGTTAGATTCTGGGGAGCTGGAGTTATAGCTGGTGTGAGCCCTCTGATGTGGGTGCTGGGGACTGAACTCAGGTCCTCTGGAAAAGCAGTGTGAGCTCTTAACTGAAGAGTCATTTCTCCAGCCCAATAAAAAGGGAAAAAAAATAAGTTTTTAAAAGAAAGGAGTGGGGCAGTGGTGGCGCACATCTTGGATCCCAGCACTTAGGGAGGCAGAGGCCCATCTCTGTGAATTCAAGGCCAGCACGGTCTACAGAGTGAGTTCCAGGACTGCAGAAAGAAACCCTGTCCTGGAGAGGAGGTGGGTGTTGACATAAGGCATCATGCTTAAGATGGTTGTTTTATGACAAGCATCTGATTGTCTCTCCCTTGTCTGGGGGCTGGGCAGAGGGGTGTGGTGGGAGATGGGTGAATGGATATTGGGACAGGTAGAAGGCGGATAATGAGATGAATTACCTGGAGTCTGATAAAATCAGGGACCAGACGTCAGTAGCTTTCTGGAGGATGAAGAGGATGTCTGTTAGATTTCCTGGACAGAGGTCCTGCCAGGTCTGTACATCACAGGAGGAGCACCCTGCGCTGTTGTAGGGATGACCAGAACTAAGCTGGGTGGTACAATCTCAACACCTAGGAGGTGGTTACAGAAAGATCCAGAGTCTGAGGCTAGCCTGGGAGAGATCCTATCTCAAACAAACAACAAAACCACATGCTCATATAAATGTGCAATACAAGAATCCGGAGCCTCCATGGTACAGAGCTTCCAGAGAAAGCCAGCTGGACCCCCCAGAACAGTGCCCACAGCAGTTCCAAGGTGTAAGTCTGGGCTAAGCTAACTAAAATAATGTAGAAGTCAGGGTTTTAACTGTTCTAGCTGTCCAGGACAGGACAGGGGAGTGACTGACTTCTCCATGCTGTGCTAACAGAGGCCTCTGTGACTGGCCATGTGGAGTTCTGCATAGCCTGCTTCCGGCTTCCCCATCCCCAGGCATGCTCTTTGGATCCTGGTCAAACTCAAGTCTGTCCACATCCCAAACTCCCCTTCCAGCCTGATTGTCTTCTCAGAGCCTCTCCCTATCCAAAGCACAGTAGCTTCCCTTTGGCCTGGAAAACTCTTCTTGCACAGCCACAGACATTTCCAGTGTCAGGCTTGAACTCAGCAGAGTGAGTCCATATGCTTGGCATTTGATCCAGTGCAAACACAGGCCTGTGTGACCAGAAAAATCACTTCTGTGTGTAAGCTCCTGAGGGCAGAGTGAAGAACAATAATAAACCTCTTCCGCTTGCTGTACACAGAAGGATCACAGACTGTGCGCAGACTGCCAGGCAGTTTCATCCTCCTGCCAATCTCATGAGCCAGGCACTGTTATTAGGTCTGTTTCACAGGTGAGGAAACTGCGAAGGCATGGAGATTAAGCAGTTTGCCCAGGTTTGCCCAGCTAGGGAAAGGACAAACTTCTGGCTCGGCACTTGCCTAGCAGGTTCAAGACCTCGGATTCCATGCTCAGCATCACAAAGGAAATAATAGTAATAAATGTGAGGGTGGGAACTAAAGCATTTGGCTGCACTTCCAGAGGACCCAGGTTAGGCTCCCTGCACACACAGAATGACTCACCAGCCATCCGTAATTCCAGTTCCAGGAGATCTGCCCTCTTCTGACCTCCAAAGGCATCAGCGTGTTCATGGTGCACAAATACATACACAGGCAAAACACTGATACTCAAACAAGATAAAAAAAGTTTAGAGCCTCAAAATGTAAATAGAAGGGTTGTGGATACAGCTCGGCTGATGGCGTTCTTTCCTAGCAGACAGAAAGGCCTGGGTTCAATTCCCAATGTACCATAAGCCAGGGGTAGTGTGATGGCACACGCTAGTAATTCCAGCTCTCAGGAAGAGGAGTTAGAGGATCAGAGGTTCAAAGTCATCCCGGGTACAAAGACAGTCCAGTGCCAGTCCGTACTAATTGAGACCCTGACTCAGAAAAGAAAATTAAGCAGCCCAAGAAATAGCTGTGTGGCAGGTGGCAGCAGCAGTGAACGATTTTAGTCCCAGCACTGGGGAGGCAGAGGCAGGTGGATCTCTGTGAGTTTGAAACCAGCCTGGTCTACAGAGTGAGTTCCAGGATAGCCAGGGATACACAGAGAAACCCTGTCTTGAATGCCACCCCCCACCAGCAAAAATAATAGCAAATAAAGGCATTTGCCACCAAGGCTGACAAGCTTTTTGATTCTTGGAACTGACGTGGTGGGAAGAGGTAACTCGCTCTCACAAGTTGGTCTCTGACCTCCACATGAGACACACACTAAACAAATAAATGTAATAAGTTTTCTAAAGTTAAATAAATCATAACAAAGATAAAATGTGGCACCAAGGAAACGGCTCGGCAGGATAAGGCAGGCGCTTGTTTAGCTATATGGTGATTTTGAGGCCAACCTTGGCTCTATGAAACCTGTCTCCCTGCCAAAAAAAAAAAAAAAACCCAAAAACCAAAAATAAAACAATAAATGGGAGAAGGTGTGTGTAGTTCAGGGGAGAGTACTTGCCTAGCATACAGCAGTATCTGGGCTCAATCTCCAGTACCACATATGTAAGTAAATCCAAGCAACGTGGCCCATGACCCACTCTCACCTCTGCCCTTTGACACATGTCTAATTTCTCTTCTAAAGACAGATTGCCATCTTATTGATGAGGAAACATACTCGGAGATGCTAAGAAGTTTAGCTGACTCTAGCCTTGTGCTGGTGAGTGGAGGACCTGGGATGCTGTCTAGTTCTCTGCTGCCGCAGGAACCTCAGTAAGAACCTCCTGCAAATTCCTCTGAGACCGGGGGCAGTATCATGGGGCCAGATCATTCCCAGAAGTTTCTGGATAGAGCCAGGGATCAGCTTTGAGGCACCCAGCAGGTTGCCCATGCTAGAGGTCATTGTGCCTGAGTGTCCTTGGACAGTGGAGCAGGGACAGGAAATCCATGTATTTCCCCTGTGAGGCGGACAAGTAGGTCAGCTGGCCAAGCAGGTATGGCATCTGTGAAAGGGAGCAGAATGTAGTGGTACACATTGACAGGGCTGGGGATGGACAGACAAGGGACAGGTGACAGAGGAGACGGCATGACAATGCTGAGCAAGCAGACATCTTCTGCCGTCATTCATGAGAATTTCTTTTTCATTTTCATTTTTTTTGGAGGGTATGGTGTTTGTTTGGTTAGGGTTTTTTTGAGACAGGGTTTCTCTGTGTAACCCTAAACTGGAACTTGCCTTAAAGAGCAGGCTGGCCTCTCATGTGAGACATTCTAGTCTGTGTAAGATATTTGGACTTCAACCATCTCCCCGGCCTCCTCATTCTTCCGTTCATTCCCTGGTTTATCCATCCAGCAGTCATTCACAGAGTGCCCGTAGTGCCCCAGGCTTCACCGTGAGAACCCTCATTGGCCAATAAGTAGGAAAACAAACCTGCCTGAGAGCTGGAGAGATGGCTTAAGAGCACTTACCCTTCCTCTTCCAGAGGACCCAGATGTGGTTCCCAGCACCCATATGATGGAACTCCAGTTCTAGGGGACCTGACACCCTCTTCAGGCCTCTACAGGCACTGTACACACATGGTATACAGGCAAACTCATACACATAAAATCAAATAATAACAATACACTTGTGGTCCATGGAATTGATGGTCTATAAAAGACAAAGGAATCAGCCAGGAAATGTAGGGGCTCTCCCTACACAAACACACAGAAAAGCAGTGACCAAGAGCCCGGGGAGAGAAGCTAGGCTAGGCTGCAGGAGAAAGGAAAGCAGGTATGGTGCTGTATGGTTCAATGCCAGCATTGGGATTTCTGGTGGTGCATGCCTTTAGTGCCAGCATTGAGAGCTCTCTGTGAGTTGGGCCAGCCTGATCTACATAGTGAGTTCCAGGACAGACAGTGCTATGTAGGGAAACTTGGTCTCAAAAAGGAAACCAATGAAGGAAATTTCACAATTTCCTTTTAGAGGGGAAGACAGAATAGGGCATAAACACAGGAGCAGGGGAAGGCAGGGCAAGAAGCTTGAGGAGCAAGAGAACCAGCGATCCTTTGCCCCAGAAAGCAGGGCGACTGAGCTGGGGGTGCAGCTCATGCTTACGTGAAGCCGGAGTTCATCCTCAGCATTACATAATTCGGACACGGTGCTGCAAGCCTATTAATCACAGCATTTAGAAAGTGGACACAGGAGAATCAGGAGACAGCCTTGACTACATAGTAGTTTGAGACTAACCCAAGCTACATATCAAACAAAACAAAAACACCAGGCCCAGAGGAGGAACAGTTACTGTTGGCATACATCGCTGGCTGGTTAGAGGTCACAGTCTTTCTCTCTAGGCTGGACAATTTGGAAACTTCCTCCCTCCCCAGCAAGGCTTCCTGTTCTCTACCCGCCCTCATCTGGAGGATACCCCTTCTGGGCCTGAAAGTCTGATCTTATCCAAAAGGTGTCTCTAAACCAGATACTGATTCCTCTTTAGCTTGGCCCTTGACACAGATCCCACTAAGGTGGCTTCTGTTGGGAGCTCTGCTATAGGACCACGCTGCCACACACTAAGTCTTGTGATAGGAGCGTGCCGCTTAGTGCAAATTAGGGTTTGTCTTCCGGCTTCTCCATCCTATATATTCTTTACACTCTGAAATGAAATTCAGCTGATTTACCAAAGTCTCTGGGAGGGCTTCTTTCTTCAGTGTTCATGGGCCACGTACAAAGTTTCTGTTGCCCTCTTTGCCTCTTTTCCCTCTCCACCCGGTGGCTGAGAGGGAAACTGTAACCCCCAGTTACGGTCCAATGACCACACAAATGGTCCTGGTCAAACTCATGGGTGTGTACAAGTGTATGTATGTGGTGTTCAGGGGTCAAAGGATGCCTTGTGAGAGTCGGTGCTCTCCCCAACCATGACGGGCCCTGGGATAAAACTTAGGTTGCCAGGCTTGGTGTTGGGTACCCATACCTGCTGAGCCATTGTTTTTTCTTTTAAGAATAGTTATCTATTTGGTGGTAGAGAGATGGATCAGTAGTTAGGAGTACTGTCTGCTCTTCCAAAGGACCCAGGTTTCATTCCCAGCACCTGTATGGGTGCTCATTATTCCCAGTCCCAGGGATCCAGTATCCTGTTCTGGCCTCCAAGGGCACCAGCCATGCATGTGATGCACATACATGCATGCAGGTAAAACATTCACACATATAGAATAAAATAATAATACAAAAGATTCATTTAATGTTTATAAGAGTGTTAGATGTACATATATGTGTGTGAGGATAGAAGAGGGAGCCAGATTCCCTGGGACTGGAATTTTGAGATGCCATGTGGATGCTGGAAACCCTCTGTGGGAGCAGCCAGTGCTCCAAACCACTTAGCCTTCTAACTGTTCTCCAAAGTTTTTTTTTAAAGATTTATTTATTATGTGTACAGTATACAGAAGAGAGTACCAGATTCCATCATAGATGGTTGTGAGCTGCTGGGAATTGAACTCAGGACCTCCAGAAGAGCAGTCAGTGTTCTCAACCTCTGAGCCATCTCTCCAGCCCCTCTCCAAAGTATTTTTTAAATTTATTTATTTATTATGTATACAGTATACAGAAGAGGGCACCAGATGTCATTATAGATGGTTGTGAGCCACCATGTGGCTGCTGGGAATTGAACTCAGGACCTCTGGAAGAACAGTCAGTGCTCCTAACCTCTGAGCCATCTCTCCAGCACCAGTACTTTTTTTTAAAAAAAGATTTATTTATTATGTATACAGTGTTCTGCTTGCAGGCCAGAAGAGAGTGCCAGATCTCATTATAGATGGCTGTGAGCCACCATGTGGTTGCTGGAAATTGCACTCTGGTCCTCTGGAAGAACAGCCAGTGCTGTTAACTGCTGAGCTATCTCTCTAGCCCTCTCCAAAGTATTTTAATGCTAATATCTTACACACAGAACAAGTATCTTTAATACTTTAAATAAACCAAGGACTTTAATTTTAAAAAATAGAGGGCTAGAGAGATGGCTCAGGTTAAGAACACTTGATGCTCTTGCAGAGAACAGGGGTGCAGTTCCCAGCATCTCTAAGTGTATTCCTCATCCTTCTGGAGGCCAGAAGTCTAGAATCAAGATGTCCACAAGGTCACATGTTTTCTTGCAGGGTCCATGGTCTCCTTCCACTCTCAGCCTGCTGCTATGTAGCACTGGCCTCCTTGTTGGTCACTCAGGGTGGTTCAAATGTGTGTCTGTCTTCACTCAGTGCTCCCTTATGTCTATTTTCCCTCAGTGCTCCCCTGTGTCTGTCTCTGTCCTCTCTCTTTCTATAAAGACTTTATATTGGAATCTGACCCACACTTACTAATGTGAGAAAGAGAAGGGAGAAAAAGATGAATAAATCCAGATGAGGTGGTGCAGGAGGCAGAGGCAGGAGGATCTCTGTGAGTTCCAGTTTGAGGCCTGGTCTACAAAGTAAAACCCTGTCTCAAAAAAAAAAAAAAAAAAAAAAAAAGAAAGAATACAAAAGAAAAATTTTATGTCTTAATTTGATTGGCATTTTCAAATACCCTAGTCCCATTAACATCATGTTCACAGTCATCAGAATAAGATCTCAAGGGGTCATAATTTAACCAACAATAGCAAATAAACACAAACAAGTTCACAAACTGGCTTCTCTGGATTATGCTTGTAATCCCAGCATTTAGGAGACTGGAACAGGAGGTTGCCACGAGTTCATGATCAGCTTGAGCTATATATGGAGTTTTAAGCTAGTCTGGACTCCAAGATGAGCCCCCTGAAAAATAAATTAAGATGAGTGTGGAGATGCATGTCTTCAGTCTCAGCACTCGTGAGGCAGAGGATAGTCTGGTCTACAAAGCAAGTTCCAGGATAGCCAAGGCTATTACACAGAGAAATCCTGTCTTAGAAAAAAAACAAAAACAAAATAAAAGCCAAAAGAACACAACAAAAAACCCATGTTCAACATTATCCAACCAAAAGCTTCATCTGCCAAATGTGTCCTAGAGATCAAACTCAGATCTTGACATGCCAAGCACCTTGCTAGTCCTATTCACTTATTTATTGTATTTGTTTAATAAAGGTCTTTCCAAGTAGCTCAGGCTGCCCTTCAAATCGGAGCTCTCCTGCTTCAGCCTCCTCAGTGCTAGGGTTACAGGCATCACCACAGTGTTCAATATTTAGGTTCTTTTTTATTTGTTTTGTTTTTCAAGACAAAGTTTCTCTCTGTAGACCAGGCTAGCCAGAAACTCACAGAGATCTACCTGCCTCTGCCTTCTGAGTGCTGGGATTAAAGGTGTGGACCCCAAACTCAGACACCCACCTGCTTCCTTTGTTGAGATTAAAAGAATAACCAACATTTTTTTTCTAGACAGGGTTTCATTGTGTATCTCTGGCTGTCCTGGAACTCAATTTGTTGATCAGACACCTGCTTCTGCTTCTCCAGTGCTGGGATTAAAGGCGAGTGTCGCCCACCCGCCACCACCACACTCAATTTACTGCTAAGATTCTTGAAATGACAGGATTGGGAAGATTAATGGTTTGAGGCACGGATATGATACTCACTGTCTCTAATCTAGAGTTTCTCTGGGATGATTGTTAGTTTTTTGCTCGTGGGGAGAGACACACACACTCACTGCCAGGTGCCAGCAAGAGTTTATTTTAGAGAGTTACCAAGAGGCGGGCACCCACAGAAGAGCAGGAGAGAGAAAAGACCGTGAGGGAGAGAAGAAAGCGGGGAGAGAGTGGGTGGGCTGCCTCATGGAGTTTCTTTTTAAGACAAAGTGTGGGCTGGAATCTACGTGGCCACGCCCAGGGGTGTGACCTCTATACAGGTGCCTTGTTGGCTTTATCAGGTGGCCCTTACATGCCAGGAATTCTTATTTCAACTGGTGCCATGAGTGCCAAAAACACTTACATTCCACCCTTTTGTGTTAATTATAAAAAGAAAGCCACGTTTATGGATGGGGAAATTAGTGGGTCCAACGTTATCTCTTTAAGGCTGCTCCCATCTGTCTTGGGGCAAAGATGTGTCTTCTGGCAGTCATTCTGCTGGGCTTTGCGGCTTATTTCTTGTATTGGTGCTGAAATCCAGGAGTCACTCTTTCTGGGCTTAGGTGCACTTAAGTTAGGAGAACCTGGGGCTGGAGAGATGGCTCAGCGGTTAAGAGCACCGTCTGCTCTTCCAGAGGACCCAGGTTCGATTCCCAGCACCCACATGGCAGCTAACAACTGTCTGTAGTTCCAGTTCCAGGCAAACACCAAGGCAAATAAATAGATAAATAAAGTTAAAAAAAAAAAAAAAAGTTAGGAGAACCTGATCCAGAGTCACTGCCAGGCCGCCTTCCATTTGCCCTGCCACAGCGCTTTCAAATACCATCGGCTCCAACTGGTAAATTTTCCCTTTTCAAGTTAGCGAAAACTCAAACTATAGTTTTGTATAGTCTTGTAAGACTCTGGTTTCGTGGAGGGCCACACTCAGCCATGGTCTTCAGTGGTCACAGCCGCCCCCTCTCGCTTGGCATTCATTCCTGGCCTTCCCTGTTATGGGGTTCTCCCACGGACTTGTCTGCAGAGATGCCCTGGGGGCTGTGCCAGTGGGCCCCTCGTGGTAGCACGTGAATGCCCATTGTATGGCCGACGGGTTTTTGCAGCGGCTAGCGTTGCTTAGTTAGGGCTACCTCTGAAGTCCATCTCTTCATGCTGACCAGTGCCTAGGGATTGCTGGTGTGAATTTGGACATTGTCCAAGCAGGCCAGTCTGAGAGCTGACAGGCTTCTTAAGCAGTAGTGACACTCAGCTGGGTGATGACCCAGATTTAGCAGGTTCCCAACCCCCTCTCTGGGCCTCAATAATAGAGAATAAGCCAGCAAAAACATTTCTCCATCCTCACCTCTAGGATGTGTGCTTGAGACTTTAAAGCCACTTAGTCTCATGCCTTATTTAGACACCATCAAGCTTATCTGTTTTTGCATAAACAAATGGCCTAAATACCCCTTAGATTACTCAAAATAGCCGCCTAGTGGCTCACCGACCCCGATATTTTACGGGAGCTAACTTTTGCAGGCATATGGGCGGATGGAGAGAGTTTCCCTATGTCTTTACACAGCTCAGTTCGAAACCTTCTCTTCAGCCTCTGCTCTTAAAAGCTTCCCTGTGTCTCCTCACATCTCAACTCTAAACTTTCTGTTCTAGTCCACCTGTTTCTAGCCACACTACTGGATTCTCTCTAAAACTTCCACATTTCAAATCTCATCAGCTGCTTCTAACCTTTTCCTTGCTGGAAACTCCAAACCTAGCAGCCATATTTACCCCAGATAAAGTTCATCAGGCTTTTAAATGCCTCACCAATGCGCTCTTACAGTATACTGACTTAAATCCTGAGAGCACTGAGGAAAAGCAACTTCTCTTAACCCATTTTTTATCCAGAGCTACCCCCGACATCAGAGATCACAGGCGGACTCCAGGCAGAAGTCTTAGTGCTGGCTTTTAAGGTGACTCACAGGAGAGATGAGAGATTGCCAGGAAAAATATCTTGTGCTGGCCAAGGCTATCCGACCGCCTCCCATGGCGAGCAAACAGACATCCCGGTGCATGCTTTCGATGTGGCCAGCTTGGCCATTGGCCTCACTCATGCCTGGGTGGTCATAACAGTATCAGGGCGTTCCATCTCTCTCCTTGTCGACACCGAGAGCCACATACTCGGTCCTGCAGGAGCTTTGGGGGCTCACCTCTCTTTCAAGCCTCTCCATTGTCAGGGTGAGAGGCAAACAATTCTGGCCTCATCAGGTACTGCCACTTAATTGTATATTTTCAGAGACACCCAGAATCCTTGTGTCGTAAGACACATTTCCCTAAAATCCCTGCCTCTGAGTTTTCCATTCCAGCCTGCTTCTCAGAGCTGAAGCCGAGACAATCACCAGCAAAGGCTCCAAGGTATTTTGCTTCGCCCTTCCCTTCCCTCACAGACAAACCCTCCAGCGCCGCTTCTGGAGAATGGCAATACAGGTAAAACAGACCCCAACCCCAGGACCAAAGGAAAGGAACCAAAAGCTAACTTAAGCCATTCTAACCTCTTCCCATCCTCCCCACACCTAGCAATATGTGACACTTCCCAAGGTTCTCTTACTAATTCATAATTGTTGAGCGTGGGGAGAGACACACACACTCACTGCCAGGTGCCAGCAAGAGTTTATTTTAGAGAGTTACCAAGAGGCGGGCACCCAGAGAAGAGCAGGAGAGAGAAAAGACCGTGAGGGAGAGAAGAAAGCGGGGAGAGAGTGGGTGGGCTGCCATGTGGCATTTCTTTTTAAGAGAAGGAGTGGGCTCTACGTGGCCACGCCTAAGGGTGTGACCTCTGTACGAGGTGCCAAGTCGACTTTACCACATGGCCAGTTCATGGCAGGAATTCTTATTTCACCTGGTGCCATGCATGCTAGGAACACTAACAATGATGATTGTTTTGATTGAAATGCTGGTTACAAGGATCTATGCAGTAATTTAAAAAATGCCAGAAGTAGGGCCTGGCATGGTGACACAGACCTGTAATCACATCACTAGAGAGCTAGCCTGAGCTACACAGTGAGACCCTGGCTCAAAGCAAAAACAAATTAGGAGTGATGGCTTTATCCCAGATCTTAGAAGGCAGAGGCAGGCAGATCTTTATTAGTTAGGGACCTGCCTCTGCCTTCTGAGTGCTGGTATTAAAGGCTGCACCACTAAGCCAGCTGACCCTGTATTTCTTTTTTTTTAAAGCTGGGAAGATGTCACAATAGGTAATGAGAACCTGAGTTGAAATACCTAGCACCCATGAACAAAGCTGGCATGACCATGCTGTCTCCTGTGAGCCCAACACTGTAGAAAGCAGATCCAGACAGTTCCTAGGGCTTGCTAGCCGAGCTCCAGCGACAGTGAGTAAGGAACCTCATCTCACATGAATAAAACAGAGAGTGATGGATCAGGATACCATATACATGCTTACACACACTCACACATACTCACAAACATACACATACACACTGACACATACACTCAAAGATATAAAATTTAAAAATACATTTAAAAACCAAGAGAATTACAGACTATAGAACTGGACACCAAACACAAAACCAAAATGAAAGTGAGTACACACCAACTCATACAGCCTGAGCAATGTCCCAGGCTCCACTCTACCCAGTGGCTTCCTGTAGTTCTTTTTTTTTTTTTTTTTTTTTTTTTTTTTTTTTTTTTTTTTAAAAAACTTTATTTATTTGCCTTGGTGTTTGCCTGGAACTGGAACTACAGACAGTTGTTAGCTGCCATGTGGGTGCTGGGAATCGAACCCGGGTCCTCTGGAAGAGCAGATGGTGCTCTTAACCACTGAGCCATCTCTCCAGCCCCCCTTCCTGTAGTTCTTAAACTTTATTTATTTATTTGCCTTGGTATTTGCCTGGAACTGGAACTACAGACAGTTGTTAGCTGCCATGTGGGTGCTGGGAATCGAACTCTGGTTCTCTGGAAGAGCAGACGGTGCTCTTAACCTCTGAGCCATCTCTCCAGCCCCGGCTTCCTGTAGTTCTACAAGATGTCACTCCAGGACCTGGAGAGAGGCTCACAGGTTAAGAACACTGGTTGTTCTTCCACAGGACTGAGTTCAGTTTCAACCCATGATGGCTCAGAAACATCTCTAACTCTAGTTCCAGGGCTTCTTATGGGCTCAGGCACATGATGTACAGACATACAGACAAGACACTCATAAACATACAAAATGTCACTCCAAAGGAAGCTGAGAGAAAGTGATACTGTGGTGATATGTTACATATTTGAGAAAACCTGGAGTATCAAGAAATTAACCCACAGGCAAAAACTAGGCAGAGGTAAATCCGGGAGTTCTGGATTTCTGTGAGTTCAAGGCCAGCCTGGAATATCAGAGGACAGAGCCATCTCTCCAGCGGCCCACCCCCATTTTTTGAGACAGGGTCTTTTTGTTTTGTTTTGTTTTTTTAAGGCACATCTTCATTTGTTTTAGGGATTTATTTATTATATATACAACATTCTGCCTGCAGTGATATGGATATGCCCTCTACATTTTTAAGTTAACATTTGTGTGAGTCTAAACTCTTTTCAACATGCTCAGCAGATAAGGATGTTTGCTGCCGAGCCTGACCACTGGAACTCAATCCCCAGGGCACATATTGCGGAGAGACGCAGTCCTCCACTAAACAAATTTAAATATGAAATCAACAGTTGGTTTAGGTATTGACCTTTACCAACAGAAAGAGGCTACCATTTGTGTGTCACAGGCTGCCAGGCTGGTGGAGAGTCTTGCCGATCCTTTATCATATTTATGGTAAGCAAGATGCAAAGTGACCACAGATGGTCTAGGGGTTCACTCAGGACCTTCTCTGTGTCAGGCTTTTCTATTAAATATGGGTATACATATACATATTTGCCATGGTGTGTGTGTCTGTGTATACTAATACATATGCTTTGTGGTGTGCATGTGGAGGTCAGAGGTCAGAAGATAACTTGCAGGACCATGCACCATGTCCTGGGGACTGAACTCAGATTGTTGGCAGCAAATGCCTTTCCCTGTTGAAACAGAAGGTATAGGCCCTATACCAGGCTTGGTGTAGAAACAGCCTTGGATTAAACATCCAGACCCCAGGATTGCCAGTCGATCCCTCTGTGGAAGCTGAGCCTGACAGCTGGGGAGACAGTTGGGTCTTACCCACCAGCTCTGTGGTTAGCAGAAAGTTACCTAACCACAATGCTTAAAAAAAAAAAACAAAAACCGGGGGCTGGAGAGATGGCTCAGCGGTTAAGAGCACCGTCTGCTCTTCCAGAGGACCCGGGTTCGATTCCCAGCACCCACATGGCAGCTAACAACTGTCTGTAGTCCCAGTTCCAGGCAAACACCAAGGCAAATAAATAAATAAATAAATAAAGTTAAAAAAAATAAACACAAAAAAGTTTAAAAAAAAAAACTAATGGGGGCAGGCTCAGCCATACAGGAGACACCTATATCACTCCTGCTAAAACTCAGGAAACATAAAGGAGGAGAGGTCAAAAGAATGTCAAGATTCAGGGGATGGAAGCATGGTCCAACACTATTCAGGACATGACTTGGCAGTTACACACAGGAACCCAAAGCAGTGGTTGCTTGCACAAGACTGAACCATTGATATTTCCTCATGGGTCCTGGAGAAATAGCTCAGCAGTTAAAAGCATTTGTTACTCTTTCAAAAGATCCAGATAAACATTCTCAGCACCCACATGGGGCTCACAGCGATCCATAGCTCCAGCTCATAGGATCCAACCTCTCCCTCCTGACCGCTGTAGGCACAAGGCAAACAGGCGCTGCACACATGCACACAAAAATTAAATAAAGCTGCAAAAAATTAATTTTAGTTTCATCGTGGATTGGGAAAGAGGTTCATGAGGTCCTACCCTTTCCATAAAGCTATTGATCGCTAAGGATTGCTAGGGAGAGGAAGTCCCAGTCCTTAGTGGCACCCCACTGGTCAGTTGCCTTTAACAAGTAAATAACCCCTCATCCACCCTCATGTAAGCAACCCTAAGTAAGCAAAATGGGGCATACACAAAACATGAACGTAGGAACAGGGCTTGCTGTGAACAAGGGGGTTGTAGCATAGAGCAGGATGGGGAGTAATGGGGGTATATGATTAAGGTGATGTATATATAATTGTTAATGAATAAAGAAACATGAAAAATTCTCTTTCAGTGGTAGATTTTTTTCTTTTTTTTTTTTTTTTTTTTTTTTTTTTTTTTTTTTTTTTTTTTTTTTTTTTTTTTTT